>LS057321.1:0-11074 GCA_900241095.1 Acartia tonsa
TTTTTGGTCCAATTTTAAAACTTTTTTGGGATATCAGTATCAAAATAATTTTTCCCATTGTTATGAGCATCTTTTATGTAATTTACTTTGACCATCATCATTATACAAAATAAAACAGGGTTTCTTGTTTATTTTCTCCAATAAATCAATTAATGAATACACTTTAAATATACGTATATGATTTTTTTGTGCTTCGCTACTTATGGATGTTGTCATCCTTGTTAATAGAATAAGTCATGTTCAACTTTAACACGTAGATAGATAGATTAAATTAAATCAAGAATGACAAACATTACTAAGTAGCGAAGTGCGTTAGCAACCATTTAATATATATATGGATTATAACCAGTTCTCAGCCATACTCTATAATCATGTATAACATTTAATTACATATAATTTTCCACAAATAAAAAACATAAGATTAAAACCAGTTTTGTTAACCCTGAGGGGCCGAATAAGTAACTTCAATAAAGAGTAGATGTGCCATCAAACACAAGAAAGCTATTTTAATTAGTCATGTTTTGGTTTAAAATAGTGATAGATAGATATACTATACACATAAATAGATTGATAGATGGCTAATGTATTCCAGTATTAGTCATTTCAATTTATTAAGAAATATATAGAAAATTAATACGTGGAGATTCTCGCATACCCTGATAAAATGTTTCTCCTAGCTGGCTAATATAACGACTTATGACTTTACCACAACCCTCCTCTTTAGCATTGAGCAACGTATTGACCAATATCTGAGGACTATATTAGCAATCAAAAGTTAGTAGATAGACAAGACAGCAAAAAATAGATAGATAGAAAGACAGCTAGAATTAGTAACGTTATGTCAGAGTGATTCTATTTTACACATTTTAAATACTACTTTTAACCATAAAGTGTTCAGTTACGTCAGCAAAGACACAATAGCAAATAGATGCTGAACAAAGTTACCCCATAGATGAAAATCATTGGTTAAAATGTTTGTGCACTGATAGTTTAAACTAGCCAATCAAGCTCTAATATAAGGTTTTTTAAGTCATAAAGCCATAATAATTTATATTCCAATGTCCCCTCCCTCCCTACCTGACAAAAATCTTTTATTAAAATGTTTATTAATTTGTATTTTTTGGTAGAATTGTCCCATCTCTTTTAAACTGAATTGTTGGTTCACACGAGAATTGTACTCAAATCATTACAACTATCCACTCACTCCTACCAGAACATGGTGTCCGTTTAAACCCACATAAATTCTGAATTTGTAAGCACAACTACTTGATAACTAGGGTAGGTCTGCATACACATTTAAAGGACTGCTAACTTGCTATAAGCACAAAAATTTACTATTCTTTTCTTGGTTATCGACAGAATTTTAGAAATAACCGAAAAATGTTTTATTGTCTACTTGTTGCTACGCTCTCTAGCATCTAGGGGCTCTGTAATTTAGAATGGGCGAGGAAAATGGCTTAAAATCATCCCGAGCATTAAGTCTGAAAATAAAATGGCCTAAAAACACAACGGGATCTTTGTGAAGCTTACCTGAAATAGAGAACCTAATCGGTTCAGTTATAAATCTTAAGCATCAGACCCAAAAAAAACTTACTACTTTATGTAATAAGATAACTAACAAAACTAGGATTTTTACAATATTGTTGGCCTGAAATTGATGTTTGTCCTCTTCAAAAGATTCGCTTAGTTTGTTTTGTCTAACAACAGATTTTGATAATTTAGCTAAAATTTTAAAATCTGCTAATTCGAGAGGACGCATTTTAAATTAATTTTCATTTAACTTCCTCTATAGCCTAAACCCTTTATCCTTTTCATTAAACACAAATATATAAAATAGATTGATATAAATTAAATATTTAATTTAAAATGTCTATGTTTTTTACAGTTCTTATATACAGAAAAAGACGTTAAAAAATAAAACAAAGTTGGTTTTGAAAAAAAAATTATCAGCGGGTATTAGACAATTATTGATAAACAAAATTACCCCTTCAGTAGATTAAAGTTATTGGTTAAAATGTTTGGACACGACTAGTTTGGACCCTACCAATCAAAATTCAATTAAAGTACCCAAAGTGTGCTGTAATTGTCATCAATACAATATGATATACAAGTAAAAATATTTTTTTTTCAAAATGAATGGTTTTAATCATTCTAATAAATTCAATCCATTAGTTTTTAAAACCTTTCTCCCGTATTCATTATATGTGCAGCTCTTTTGTTTTTCAGTTTCAGTGTAAGAAGGAGGGTTTGGTACCAAATAAATTCAGGGATATAGGGGATAAGACAATGGCGTCCAAATCTACATATTCAGAAAATTATTTTAGTAGCGAAGCTACTATATAATTTGAAATATCCGGCCGTCAGAAACGGAATGGGAGAATCATGATTTTCTTGGCTCTTATTTTGCGGTCGGACGGCTTTTAGGCGGCTTTTTCGTAGCTTTTATATTTCCCCATAACTATTGGTCATAATGAAGAAGTAAATATAAGGCACAGTAGGTCTTATAATGAATATCAATAATGTTTTAGCCTAATCTAATAATTTTGTTATTATTGTCGTACAAAAGTATGATTTGATTTAAATAGTTTATTGTATACTACTTATTTTAATGGAAATCAAAGTCCTTGATTTAAAAATATTTTTTGCTGTCAAAATGTTTCTGGCATGTAATTTAAATTAAGGAGTAAAGAATTCGTGATAAACAGTAAATGTTTTAATTCTTTTCTTATTCTGCTAGCTGCGAAGCTAATCTATATAAGTTACAAGTATCTGTCTATCTGTTTGTGTTTGTCACGTGACAACCCTCTCTTTTCCTTTCCTTCTCTTCTCTGTATTGTCTAACATCATACCCCCCCTTATTTTAATTCTTGTAGCAATCGATATATTATTAATTGAATGTTGCACAAGATTTTCATGTACTCTGACAAAGTGATGCTTGCAGCTGGCTACATTATGATACCCCCATCCACCACCTCTTTACTTCATCCCCTCCTCACTTACTGGCTGAACGAACTGACCATATACCTATCCATTCTTTTAGCCTACTTAGAAGTTTAGTTAAAACAGTGTGAAAGCAAAAGGAAAGGCATATACGTATCAAGCAGTAAGGTATTTTAGTTTGTTACTTTAGGGAAGTGGGTGGTTTTAGGCTATTTTCTCCCTAAATAGATCCCCTAGATGTTATGGGAGCAACCGAACTTTTCTTATATAGCTACGCAACCATTGAACGTGATAGAACTTGGTTGTGTCATTCTAACACTAAAAAAGTCTCCATTACAGAGGTTAATTGACAATACCTCCCGAACAGTTATTTGTTTTGTATTTTGTATACAATTAAGAGAGGTATCTTTTTAAACCTTTCCTCTAAATTTAAGTTAAGGAATTAATTGTCCGATTTTGTACAGGACCTATTTTGTTAACATAGGTTTTACAAGGATTTTAAAAAAACCAAACATTAATTCAACATTTAGAAACAGTATTTTAGTGGCTTCTTGATTTTGAACCTTTATGACTTCCTTAGTACATTCACTGGACTACATCAGTACATGACATTTTTAAGCCATAAAAAAGATGGCATTGAACGATTTGTTAATGTTTCCCAATTCGTATTTTTAGAAAAGTTGCGCGAATTTAAGGATGTAGATTTATTTAAGTGCCATTGTCATATCCCATAAAACTATCTCTTTATGTTTAATCAATCAATCAATCAATCATACCCGAAAAGTACAATCAATTTCGGACCAGCAATTTCCGAGATCTTTATTTAGGATTAAACATTACTACTTTGTTTTTAAAATACTTTTTTTTTCATTATTAAGTTGAACAGGAAAGAGAATTAACATAATTCTTGATTATTAAATGGAATTGTATTTAAATTTTTACATATGTAGTGTTGTTTCATTACAGCTAAAAAGCACACAAATTTTCATGTTATTGAGTCATTTGAGATTTTCTTGTGAGACTTTTGTGTTGTTATTATATCAACACAAGACTTAAACAGGGACGAAGGGGACATTGGATTGTGAGTTACACTGGTACCCAAAGTTTTATAGACAACTTTTCTCTTGAAGACTTTGGGTGCTTTTATTCAATTATGATTGGTTCTTTTTAAAAAGTAGCGTCCATACTTTTTAACCAATAACTAAAATCTTCAGAAGTGGTAATTTTGTTTTACATTATTGGGAATGTATATCAATTTCTTGACTATTGTCTTATCCCTTAAGATCCCTGAGACTATAGTATAAGATCAAAAGTTCGATACCATTTCGATAAAACGTTGGCCATGATTATTTTTACATAGTCGACTTAGATATTTTCTGAAGGAAAACGCTATAATAAGTCAGTGTTGGACACTTCTTTCTAATGTAGATAATAACATTGAAATTGTTCTTCAACGTAATGATTCATGGTTGGATATGGCTAGCCAGTACAAAATTAGCTGTTTGATTCTTTTACTTGATTTTGAAACATTTCTCTTTATGTTGGAATTCATTTAAAAACTAGAAATAGATTTACAATTTTTTTAAGGGAAAAGGGAATAGTCAAATAATCAAACTTAATCCATAAGTTTACAATTTAACTTGTCGCCACGAACTAAGTATTTGAGGGGGAAGCAATGGGAAAAAATAACCTACAATCGACTGCATTACATTGGCCTTAAAATGTTAACAATTTTAGTAAAGCTTCTTTTTGGTCCTTGGCAAGATTTTTTATATTTTGAGTCAAAAACACTTTTTGATACATCTTTATACCTAAATTGCTAGAGCTATTTGATTTAGTAATGCATGACCACGTTTTGTTTTCAGTAAAAAAAATAGGGACAGGTCAAACAAAGATATTTTTAATCCTCTTCCAATTTAAACAGCAATTTATTTAGGTAGTATTTCTTACTCATAACTCTTGTCCTTTTATTTTATTGGATGGTACCCTCCCCCAAATTAGTTATATACCTTCCCAGGACCTATGAAAAGCTGCGCTGTAAATGAGAACCATATCAGCGAAATCCTTCGGTACACACAGACAGACACATATCCTGTTACTTTAATATAAGGATAAAACCAACTTAGAGCATTTAACTCTACAATGATACATGAATAGGAAAATGGATTAGATTTTAATTTTACACCGATATTTTTTTGCGTTAAATTTAGTGAAAGATTGTCTTTACTTTCTGTTTGCAGTTTTAGAGGTTTTAACTAGCACACATACAGTTAAATCAGTGTATAGGATTCTTTTTCAAACGTTTTTAAGCTCTTTTTGGTTGGTATAATAATGGATTTATTATTACATGGATCTTACACCAGATTATCATGTACTCTAATAAAGTGAAACTTTTAAGAAAAATTAATCCTCTCCCATTTTAAACAGCAATTTATTTAGGTAGTATTTCTTACATATAACTCTTGTCCTGTTATTTTATTTGATGGTACCCTCCCCCAAATTATAAAATAAAGATCCACCCATCCTTTTCCCCCCTACTAGATGAACAAACTGACCAATAAGAAACGTCCATGTTAGCAACCTAAATTGACGACAATCTTTCTCCTGACATAACATCCACCTATATTCTATATCCATTTGTATAAGAATGTTAAAAATGGGGAGCTCAGGAATTTTAATCCGGTTTCTAATTAAATATATCAGCAGATTACTCACTTTGCTTTTATCTATCTATCAACATAGCTTTCAGAATTTGAATTTTCTATCTACCTATCTTATTTATTTCTCTTTATACCTATCCTTTTGGTGTTTACGTCCTATCTATATCTACATTTCTTCTTTAAACTAAATAGTTTTTTAAAACAATCACAGAATCAAGTTTACGTACATTTATAATTTCATCAATAATGTTACTTCGCTTTTTAAAAGAAGATTAATTTTACAGATTTCTATGAATGAAATACATTCCTTTTTTAATGTGTCAGCTATTTTTGAGTGGCTTTAATAAATTTGGACGATTTTTATGTATAACAAATATGTTTAGGTAATAGAACAGTAAACTAGAAGTTAGTAAAATTAAGAAAATATAGTGGAATTATTATTTTTAAAAGTTCTAACTGTAACCTGTTGTTCTCACGTACACTCTCACGTACAAACCAAATACAATAAAAGCTTCGCTTTTAAAATAAAATCTTTTTTGTAATCAGATTTTGCCCATACCTCTTTTCAATAGAAAGGAAGATCTAGATTAAAATTTTAACAACGTAGCAATTCTATGACTTCACCTTTTAATAACTCCTTTTTGGTTCCCTCTATTCAAGGAGGGAGGGGACAATAGGCTATTTATTACACTAGTTCCTAAAGTTTTATAATAACGTTTTCTTATTCGTTGACCTAACAACCTTGGGGACATTTATTAAATTGTGATTGGTTAATTCAGTTGAGTGTTCAAACGTTTCAACCACTAATTGTAATCTACAAAAGAGTTAATTTTGTGTAGCATCATTGGAGATGAACATCAATTTATAGGCCATTGTCTTATCCATTTAGATACCTCTCTCCATCTTCCTTTTTGTCATAATTTCTTGAACCTTTCAAGATGCATCGCAAGAATATCAATTTTGTCTGATAAAGATAAATTGTTGTAAATGAAATTGTAATTTTAATACTTTTCTTTCAGTTATCTGCAATTTTAACAACAATGCACAAAAAGTTATATTTTAAAAATAAATTGTGTTAAAATTTCCCTACATTTGTAATTTATTATGATCTTTATTGCAGGTATGTTTTTGATATTTTTGGTACACCTCACATGACATACTTAACTAAACTTGGTTTGAAATATATTTTCACTTAATTCTAGTTTACTTCTTGAAAAGTATGTAGTAGTTTTTCTGTCTTTTAATAAGATTTTTTTCAACGAGTTTTAGGGCTAAAATTAATGTATAAAAATATCTTTAGCACTTGATTAATGATAATGACAAATTAGCGTCTTTAAAACTAAAGTCTGGTTATTTTTCTGCCCTAATTGAAACTGATTAACCATACAGATACTCTAAAAAAAACATGGAATTAAGAACATCTTTGAGTTAGGATATATTTTTTAGTCTATTATTGGACAGAAGCATGATGTAGCTATTAACAACAAAGAAAATGTAAATGTTGATACATTATAAATTGTGTCAATGGAAATAGAATATACGTGGATATTATTGCAGGGGTTAATTTATCGTCAATTAAGGTTGCTAATATGGGCCTTATTTATTGATCAGTTCGTTCAAACAGTAGGAGGGGATGGGGTAAAGAAGTATCGTTATATCAGTCCGCTACTAGCATCACTTTATCAGAGCATATGAAAATATGGTGTAATATCTAAGTAATAGTAAATATATGTTTGGATGAAATAACTGAAATATTTAATATTTTTATTAGTTTTTGAGATTATAAATTAAATTGCTGAAATATAACATTGCATGGTGAATTAATTTTTTTACAGTGTAGGTATGTAAAAATTAATTTTGTGTGTGTGGGTGGAGGTTTACAAAAACTTTCACCCAGTTAAAAAAAAGCAGGGATGGAGGAGACATTGGGCTGTTTATTACACTAGTCCCCAAAGTTTTATAATAACATTGGTTTAATAACTTTGGGGACTATTTTTATTTTGATTGGTTGGTTCAACGTTTCAACCACTAATTGTAATATACAGAAAGGCTAATTTTGTGTGTAATCATTGGGGATGTACATCAGTTTATCGGCCATTGTCTCATCCCTTTAAATCCCTGTTAAAAAAAGAGATACTGAGAAAGGTTAATTGGCAATTTTTCGAAAGGGTTTAGCCCCCCGCAGGGGTGTTAATCTTTGGTAAATATTTAATATTGATTTGCATCTATTATTCTATTAGTTTTTTTGCTTTTGCTAGTCACATGTAATCATAATTTAGCTAAAATGCATTGTTGTAATGTACAGAAATAATTTAAAGGAAACCAAATAGTTTTTTTTTGTAATGTTCACCTTTTTCCTGATATTAAGAAGAGGGCGTTTTTATTATGTAATCTTTTCGCCTCTTGTTATATTAATTCAATGGTTACTTTGAATTAATTTTATCTTACTTTATTATTACACTTTAAACTTTATAGTGTAACAATGATGACAAAATCCATAAAGAGGTGGCTCACAAAAAAATGTAAAATAGAGTGAAGGTTCCTTTCATATTAAAGAATAAAATAATCCATTGTTAATCTAAGTCTTGCTTTCATTTTGAAACTTTATCACGTAAAATTTTTTTTTCTATTATTGTGCCTAATCTGCTTAGATATCTCCTATCCAAAAACTTTTGTAGTTTGAATGATATTAATCTTATTATAAAAAAGAAAAAGGATTTTTTTAAGGTATGAAATTTCATACCTACTGGGCCAATTGAATTCTACATTTTTTGGAAGCTTCTCAATGTTCTTGGGTGGGTTTAAGTTTTTTTTTTTAGCCCCTTTGAATACAGAGCCCGTAGATGCCTAGGGAAGAACTTGCTAGTTTTGAAATAAATCATTAATACTCCTTTTTTTTACGAAAAAGGTTCGCTACTTTTTGTCACAATTGTCCTAGTAGAATTACCCTGCGGGCGTTATTGTATTAAAACGCTCGGAGGTATATAAACCGCTTACTAACAAATCGTCTCTTCGGGTGTGAATACATTTCCCCATATTATCACAACGGCTTGATGTTTTTTTTGAAAGGGAGGGAAGGGACATTGGACTGTAATTTACACCAGTTCCCAATGTTTTGTATTCACATTATCATATTTACTGCTTTAAAAACTTTGGGTACTGTAATTGAACTGTGATTGGCTGGTACCAATAGTGTACAAACTGTTCAACAACAAATTTTAATCTACAGAAGGGGTTAATTTTTTGTCATCATAAATTTAACGTCCATTGTCATATCCCTAAAGATTACTGATTTTTGCAAAAAGACACAAAAGCAAATGGTTATAAATGAAGTTTGAGTTGATACAAATTAAAAAAAATTTGTGCTGTTATGAATTTTAATTAGCGCAAGTGATTGCACACTGTCTCTTGTACATGTGTATGATACTGATAATTAATAATTAAACATTCTCTTATATGGTAATGAAATTTAATTAATTTCTGAATGGAAAATTCAGTAGGGCAGTTGCAATCAACTTTTGTGAAGTTCCCCCCTCCTTATAAAGTTGGGAGGAGTGGTTGGGTATCAACACCCCCTTTAAAATTGAAAATGGGAAGGCCTGCCTTCCTCTTTTTTCACCCCCAAATAGTTTCACACTCCCTAGGTGAATTGCTGTGCACGCCACTGATTGGGAGAAAATACTATTAATGTTATTTGATTCAAGCATAAATTTTTTGAAATAGGTTGTCGGTTTGAGATGCGCTTTTAAAGGAAGTTTCATATTTATATTTGTGTTCATTTAGGCTCTTCCATTCCCCCTCAAATCAATGTGTTAAAATAATTATGAAGCGAAAATGAGCAAAACATGACTGGACCTACGGACTTTGCATTGTTAAAAATAAGCTTTGCTTATCATTGTTGCAATTGAACAATGACGTAGGACGTACATGCGACACCTAGTATTAGGGTAGCTGCGCTTCTATGCATGCAACATATCATGTGCAAATATTATTCCTATCATTTTTGCAGCTGGGCATATCATAGGACGTACAGATGACCCCCTAGTTATAGAGTAGCTGCGCTTCTGCGCATGCAATATATGTGCAAATATTATTCCTAAGCCCACCCACATTATATTCATAACAATTTCTTACCACACAACTATGCAATAAAAACTGTAAATCTGGAGGCAAAAATAAGATAAATTAGATAAATCAACGCTAATAAAAAAATGTATTTCAGGGATAAAACAATGGCCGATAAACTGATTTACATCCCTAATGATGATACATAAAGTTATCTCTTCTATAGATTACAATATTAGTGGTTGAAACATTGGGACGCTTAACTTAATAATCCCACCAATCAAAAGTTAACTTAAGTCCCCAAAGTTGTTAATCCAACTAATAAGAAAACATTATTATAAAACTTTTTGGGAACAGTGTAATAAAAACCCCAACGTCCCGTTCCCTCACTGGTTATTTTTAATTCGTCGACAAAAACAATTAAATTTGTATGTCAACACATTACTTCTATAATTAACAGCCATGGAATAAAAAAATAAAATTTTATTCTATTTTCTTATTACGAAAATTCTAGAAAAAAAGGCACTGTGTTTTTTTCGCTTTCCTAACGTCCTACAACTCACCTTTTATGCAAAAAAAAAATCAGGAGTTTGGGATGCTAGTGCCTTTAAAAGAATAGATGAATTTGTGTTAAGTCTAACCAGTGTATAATGCTACTTTAAAGAAGCACAGATCTTCCGAACTTCAAAAAAAGGACTAAGAATATGCATTATTGACGGACGGACAAGCAGATATCGTTCTACTTTGTATTATAGATAAAAGAGGCAGGTTGTCTGTCGGTCTGTTTGTACCAAACCCTTCGCTTGACTCATATAGCTCTTTTTTTTGCCATTTTTGTATTCGATATCCAAAATTGGCCACAGAAAAAATTTATTACTTCCCACCCCCTTTTTGTACTTGCACTCCTTTAAACCTCTTTAATTTTTCCCTAGAGACCATAAAGATAAAGTAATTTTATTTCTCCATGACAATTAATGTCTTGTATCCGTGATAGAACAGCTCATGTGCAAATATATGCAAGAACAGGATTACAGGAATTGGAAAACAGGAGAATAAATTTAGACAATATGAGACAAATTAGCTTTTAATTATACAATATATTTATTACTTGGATTTTACACCAGATTAATATCTACTCTAATAATGTGAAACTTGTAGCGGGTTGAAATAGTAATCCCTCAACCACCCCCTTTACCCCAATCCCCTCCGCTCCTACTGGATGATCGAACTGACTAATAAATGAGGTCCATATTAGCAACCTAAATTGACGACAAACTTTACCCTGTTAATATATCAATGTTCTATAAATCCATTAAAATTTTACTAATCTATTATTGTTGTATCTCATTCCTATACAGGAGATCAATATAGCTAACACAACACGATAGAATTTAATTTTTGCACAGATT
>LS057322.1:0-11073 GCA_900241095.1 Acartia tonsa
TAGTTCACATAAAAATTTGTTGTTAAAAAAGTAAAAAAAATCAACATGTTTAAAATGGACGTACGGACATTTTGGTAATGATTATAGAGTTGCTACGCTTTCTAAATCGTACCTAACTACTAAAGAAATCACCATGCAAAATTTGAAATCGATGAGACAATTCTAACATGACTAAATTAAGGAAAAAAGCTTTCCGTTACGGACGGACATACGGACGGACGGACCGATCCTAATTATAGAAAAGCTTCGCTTTTAAAAATCACATTTAATGAGCCATCAAATAAAATTGATTTAAAAAACCTGTTGAAATTTGTTATTAGTTTTATTTTTTGTTAAATGTTGTTAGCTTGTTTACTACTAATGAATGACAAAATTGTCCTTGTTAAAAAGTGTTTTGGAGTATATAATGGATGTAGCATATTCGTGGATATTATGACAGGGGAAAATTTAGGCTGCTAACATAGTTATCCTGTATTTGTAAGTTCGTTCATCTACTAGGAGGGGAGGAGATGGGGTAAAGGGGACGGATGACCATGCAAAGGTTATAATAAATCTATTAGTAAGTAAGATTTATTATAAGATTAGTAAGATTTTTGAAACGATTTGAATTTTTAACTTTTGACATATCACAGTTTCCCTGAATGAATGAAGATTTTGCATGGTGAGAGTTTACTTTATTAATCAGAGATAAAGGATTATACTATCAGGGAGAAAAATTAAATTATTACAAAGTAAAAAATACAAGTTTAAAAATTGTGTAAATGAGTGACATTAAATGCAGTAATTAAAGATTAATAATTAAAAAGATATGAACAGGCTTTCGAACAGGCGCAACAAAAATATAACTTTAAGACAAAACTTGCATACTACATAACCTTTTAATCTATTCTTTTAATTTTTTTCTTAAATTAAATGTAATAAACTAACAGTAACATTATTTTAAGGGTAAAGGAACTTGAAAAAAAAAACAAAAAATTAGATTAACTTTTGCTGCTTTTATAATTACTTTAGATTCCTGGTTTTAACCTTAGCAAAATGTGTTACACACATAAACACACACATACACACACACATTCACACACACATACACACAGACATACACACACACACACACACACACCTACACACACAAACAAATGCAAACAAACATTTTTTAAGCTGAACACTTGAATTTTTAGCACATATGATAGAAGAAAACAGTTTTATCATACTTAATTCATTGATTTTAGTAGTTAATTATTTAATCTGATTATTCTTTAAATAGTGGCTTGCCCCATACCACCCTCAACAACAATTTTGAAAAAGGGGGTGAGGGGGAGTTTATTTTCTCAATTTATCTTTGAAAGGTTGACAAATCAATTCACAAATAGCCTGAAACCTGCCCAGGTCAGATAAAATTTAACCGATATATCTATATTTTTTAGGGAAGCTTTATAATGAACCTATTTATTGAACCTCCTTTAACGACTTATCCACTTATTCAAAATAAAGCATTTGATAGAAAGAATAATAATAATGTCTGTTTTTTGCAGGCATCTTCATGTAAATTATTTCTTGTCATTTTAACCATTTTGTTCTTTGAAATTAGGGAAAGTTAACAAGGACAATTATGTTCAATCTATAAATAAAAATGGATTTATCATCAATTGGATCTTACAACAAATTATCACGTACTCTATTAGAGTAAAGCACTAGAGAGGGAAAGGGTTAAATAACTAAATCTCCCCATCGCACTGTCCTTGTGTCGCCTTTCAATTGGGTCATTGAAAATCAACCAATGGTGTGGTGTGTATTTACACAGCCAAGTAGCAGGAAATCATTTAGAAGCAGACGAATAAGGTCATTGAAAAAGGAAGGGAGTTAGTTATTTGTATATACATCTATTCTATACTATAGATATGTTTGTACTCTAATATAGTGAAACTACAATATTGATCCCTCCAACCTCCCTTTTTAACTCCATCCCCTCTCCTATTACTAGATGAAAGAACTGACCAATAAATGACAGGAAAAATAGCAACCTTAATTGACGACAATATTTCCCCTGTCATAATACCCATTTATATTCTATATCCTTTCATAGAAATAGAAGACACCCTTCTAATAACTGGAGGCCCAATGAACCTAGAGGGTTGAACTGAACGTGAACACCCCCTTTATATATGTATGTATATATAATAGGCTTCTACGTCTATGGAGGCCTCTTGGGGAATTTAGGAAAAAGGTTTGGGGAGAATTGGGGTTAATTATTCTCTACAGACAGACAAATAATAGGAAATACATCCTATTACTTTTATCTACGGAATAGGAAGTTTCCATACACTCAACAGCCTTCCGGCATTCCAAACGAACCCGACGAACGGACAGACCCTAATTATAGAAAAGCGTCGCTTTTAAAAAGTTTTGTTTTTTATAAATTTCCCGCAGACCACAAATTAAAGTTTGTGTGTTGAGATAAAAACTTAACTAAGCATTTCACATTCCAAATGTTTAAAAAAATAAGGACGATTCTATCCGATAATCAAATAAAAGTGGAGAAAAGGAAACTATCTTAGAATATAAACATTAAGAAATTGACAAAAGGTGGGAGAATTTTTTAAAATAGGGGGTTTGAAAATATAAAATCAAAGAATTACTTTAAGCATTTGCTGTAAAAATGTAAGCAGACAGACAAAAAGACTGAATTAAAAATAAAAAAAAACTTTTTAAGGAAGCTTTTTATTTGTTTTCTGATGATTTTCTTTATTACTAAAAAAATTAACGATGGAAAGAAGTTGGTAAAAATCTAGAAATTAACACATTTACAAATGATTGAAATTTATAAATAAAAGTAAGTTTATGTGTGTACCATTAAAAAATGTTTATATGTACAAATTTAAATAAATAAAAGTAAGTTTATGAGTGTACCATTAAGAAAATTTTATATGTATGAATTTAAGTAAGTAAAAGTAAGTTGATGAGTGTACCATTAAGAAATGTTAGTATGTATAGATTTAAATAAATAAAAGTAAGTTTATGAGTGTACCATTAAGAAATGTTTGTATGTATTGATTTAAATAAATAAAAGTAAGTTTATGAGTGTACCATTAAGAAATGTTTGTATGTATAAATTTAAATAAATAAAAGTAAGTTTATGAGTGTACCATTAAGAAATGTTTGTATGTAGTGATTTAAATAAATAAAAGTAAGTTTATGAGTGTACCATTAAGAAATGTTTGAATGTATAAATTTTGCAGTCACTTATATCAGCTTAAAGACCATGTTAGAAAGAGATATAGAGAGAGAAAAGAAAAGGAGAGAGAGAAATAGAAAAGAAGAGAGAGAGAGAGAAATGGAAAAGGAGAATCTAAACAATTGTCCTTGGTTTCATGGATGCAGGGATTGGCGAATGGAAAAAAATTTATGTTTTCCCCATTATTATAAAATAAAAGTTATAATGTTTTTCTTTTTATTAGGGAATACTAATCTATATTCCTGATACCTATCCATATTTTGGTTAACTTGCTAAATCTGGTTTCACACACCCTTTATAAATTTAAATCACACAACTTTATTTACCTCTTTAAATGTGAAAATTTAATGTAGTTTTTAACATGAAATTTTTTGTAGAACCAACTTTCTATGTTTACTGTTTATACAGTTAAATATCTCCTCTCTCACATATATGACCAGGTATATAGGGGTAGGACAATGAAGTATAGATTATAATTCCCTCCCCCCCAATAAAATAAAGACAGATTTTTGGCTTTGGTAAATTAATAGAAGAAGCTCTTTATAGTGCGTATTAAAAATGACGTCATATAATACTAATGACCAACGATAGGCCCACACACAGACAAATTTACCAATGGCAGGCCAGTATACATTTTAAAATTGACCCATGGTAGGCCAGTATTTCGTTATTTTTTATAGGCACTATAAAAAGCTACCATATAGAAATTGTTAAGGGGTTGGATTAAATTATCCTACATTTATTTATACTTTATCCCTACATATATACCAACAAATATATAATATATGTATTGTATATATATAATATATATACCTAACATCCTTTTGTACGGTCTATTAGTTGGAATGTGCATTTTTCTCGCCTATTGTAAAACCCTTTTTAATTTAAAAAAAATTCCAACTATTTAATGTTAATATACCAACCTTTTTTAAAAAGTTGTTAAAGAACTTTGTATATTTTTTTACATTTTTCAAGAAGCTGATAGACCGGCCGTTTAAAACTCGCATAATCTGTGTTGGTGGTTGTGTGTGTGCGTGCGTGTGTATGTGTGTGGTTGTGTGCGTGTGAGCGCGGATTGGAATGTTGAAAGCGCATACCACTCACAGTGTTTACAGATTCAATTTCACACATCGAATGCTTTTTGCCAAAAAAATTGCCATCCCATAATGTAAAGTAGTAAGTTTTTTTTTGTCTGAAGCTAAATATCTTTAAAACTGCTGGTCTGAATTGGTTGTACTTTTAAGGGAAGATTTTAAAATGTTTTTGGGTGGTTTTAGGCTGTTTTCCTGATCTCCTTAGCCAAGCAAAGCTTAGCAAAGCAACTAGTTAAAGATTTTATTGTTTTAAGCTTTTTAATTAAATTCTAATTAGAATTAAAAATAAATATTTTTGAAAGCTTTTATACAGTACTTTACATATAGAACTACCAAAGTAAGAATTTGACTTAATCAACGCTAGAATAAAACGATAACCATCCATATATAAGTATACCTAGAATCCCTCCATATTATAAGTTTTTATTAGAAAAATATTGGTTTAGAATATTATAGGTAAATAGGTTATTAACTAAGTCTGTATATTCTCTAATATAGCTAAAATTTATTATAAATTTTAATGTAATTTGTTTAATTTAAAGTATTTTTACAAAATTTTATACAAAGTCATGCTTGATTAATATGATAATAATAATAATAATGCAGTGAGGGTCTGTCTGTTAGTTGATATCCCAGTTGAAGGCCAGAGTGTGTGAGTGTGTGTTTGTGTGTGTGTGTGTGTGTGTGTGGTGCGCGCAACATGTTTAGTTAGAATAGTTCTAGCAGGTCATTCACTTCAGCCACACAAAATACGACGCGTTCATTTAATTAATTTATAGTGATTTTTTATAAATTTTTACCATATTTTCTAATATTATCATTAAAATTTATGTTGTATAATTAATTATTATAAAATTAATCAAAATTATAAGTTTAATTCGGCAAAAAATATGAATTATCGCTGCCATATGTCTTGTAGTGATGTTGCATATGGGCTGTGTCCTGTGACGTCACGCGTGAAAGTTGTTTGTGTCTCCATCTGGTGGAATATTTTGTAAACCTGTGGCAGGAAGGAACAGGTTTCATTCATTTACACCAGGGATGCAGGGGAGAGGGAGTGTCAAATAAATAAAACTCCCATCCTCACCCTATAATCCAAAGTATCCAAAAGTATAATTATACACAAAAATATTGGGGTGAAGATTTATTTATTGTCTTTTGTTCTATCCCTTTAACCCTGCAAAATATCCATGTAAGACAATAGGAAAATTTTTACAAAATTTAAACTTTTAAATCAAATGTTTAATGACTTTTGGCAAATGTTTATAGGTAATGATGACACTTGTACATTTTTACCTGGGTTTGCCTGCTGGCTACAGCAGCCTACCTGGCTGCATATATTAACCTACATCTGTAAAATTACAGCTAATACAATACATCTGTTCATCCTACAGTTAAGATTTCCCTATTGAATCAATTATCAATTAGATTATCAATTGAACAATTAAATGAAATGATTATATATTAGTTTTATCAAAACTAATTATTAAATTTCTTTAAGACTGATATGTTTTTGAAAAAAATGCTTTTAATTAAACCATAATTATCTTTTTTTAATTTTATTAATTTGTCCAATTTTATCCTATAGTGTTTACAGGCATGATATACTTGATTCTTCCCTCTCCCCCCTCCACTTTTGCTCTGGCAGGATGCAAGGAGTGGCACTCTCTCTCTCTCTCTCTGGCATGTAGTTAGACATGTGTACGAGATACATGTGTGTGTGTGTGTGTGTGTGTTTAATATATTATTCAGTGTATGCTTTGCTTTAACTTCAATATAATCAGCTGAATTTTTAATCTGACACATATACACTTTTACATAAAAATGTGCAACAAATAACAATTTTTCTATTTCAGATCAAATTGGGCATTGGGCCACTAAATTCATCCTAGAAGAAAGTTGGTCTGTCTGTCTGTTTGTCATTGATGAAAGTGATATGTGGTAGTAGAATGGCTGAAAAACAAGAAAAGTGAAAATTAAACTTGTTGATCTGTTGTTGTAGCACTACTAGCAGTAGGAGTAGTGGTAGTAGTAGCTATAACTGGACTTAATAATGCAGATGATGATGGTTTAGAAAATGTTGGAGATGAGAGATGATGTACTGATACACACACATTTATATATGGAAATCACTCTGCAATTATACATCTCATCATTTACAGTTCTCAACTCTTGGCCTAGAAAGGTAAGTTGAAAAAAACTTGTTTTTCTTTCAATTAAAATCTTATGATGTCTAGAAAATTTCAAGTTGATTTAAAATTCCTTTTGGGTTTATATTAAAATTTTCAGATTTTTGCTGTTTTTTTAAATTTGATAAATTTTTAAGTAAAGTCATGTAGCTCTTGAATTATAAAATTTGAATAATTTAGTTAAAACCATATAGAACTAGTATTTATGCATGTATGTATAATTTATCAGGGATCTAAAGGGATAGGACAATGGCCAATAAATTGATGTACATCGCCATTATGTATATTAAAATTAGTAGTTGAAACTTTTGAACACTCAACTTAATGAATCAACCAATTAAAATTCATTAAAGTCCCCAAAGTTGTGAAGGCAACAAATAAAAGTTTGGGGACTAGTGTAATAAACAGCCCAATGTCCCCTCCCTCCCTGATATAAATTAGCATAATTTTGTGTTGTGTCAATATTTGACATCAACACTAAAGCAGGGAGTGGCTCGTCCCCTCCCCCTTTCCCCTTCCCCATCCAAAAATTTTCCTTTAAAAATTAGAAAATTTTCACTTTTTATAATAAAATAAAATTTTTATTATAGCATCTATTTTGGATAAAAAGCTATTAATACATAATGAAATTATACTGATAATCTCATAGTATTTCTGTATAGCAGTTTGCTATTCTTTTAAGATCCATTAAAAGCAGTTTTCCAAGCATATTTACAAAGAACAGAGTTATTTATAATCTTAGCATCATAAAAAGGAAAACTTTTGTTGGGCCATCTGATTTGAAAAATATGTCTTGAAATCAAATTTTGGCCAATAAAAGTGAAAGCTGAAGTTTAATATCTTGTAATTTGTTAGCTTTGGACTTGATTCTCTTACCAAAGATTTACTAAGATGTACTTAATCATATTTTGACTAAAAAATATTAAAAATATTAGTCTTTAGTTAATAATAATAAATTGAAAATTAAATAGTATCAGGTCCAAGTAAAATTGGATTGAAAATTAAAAGATTGTTGTACAAATTACTAAAGTCTGTGTGTGGGGATTGTGGACACAATAGATAAAAAATGTGTGGATAATATGACAGACTATTGCATACCCTTATAAAATGTTTCTCCCAGCTCGCTAATAAACCGATACCTTTTGACTTTACCCCATCCCCTTTCTTGACCATAGAGGAACGTATTGTCCAATATCTTAGGACTATGATAGCAACCTAAATTGACGGAAAAAATTCTCTTGCCACAATATCCACGTGTTCCATATCCATTGTGGACACATATGTGTGCAGTCCTTAGCTCTGTGGGTAGTCAAACTTGTCTTTTTAAAAATATTCACAATGGATCAGCATTTTTTTTAATGGATAAAAGTTTTTTCTTTTATCATATTTCATATTTATTTTGTATAGTGGTAAACAAACGTAATCTAATTATACTAGGTGTAATTTAAATAGAAATAAAAACATAATTTCTGTAATATTAAATAGTGTTTTAATTATAATTATTTGTCCAATTTAGCCATTTGTGACAGTGGTTTAATTCCAAAGTAGGTAAGATAGTAGAAAAAGTGATATGGGGAAAGAGGAGAAAAAAAGAAGGAAAGAAAGTGAGAGAGAGAGAGAGAGAGAATGAATAGATACGCCTAAGGCAGCGAGTAATAATCTGGCATATGTAAACCAGTGAGATTTTATAAGCCATGTGTTCAATATCATAATCTAATTTACTCTTTGCAATTTCATTTTAATTATACAGAATAATTTCATTTATTTTGTCCTAATATTGCTTCCATTTTTAGGTCAATTATGAAAGCTAAAGCAAAAGTCCTGCAATATACATGTATTTTTTTTTCAAAGACACAGCTGTAATATTTTTACGGGCTGACCTTCAAAAAGCAAAAATTCGTCCTACATATGTATGTTATAAACTGACATTCTACATTCATAAATGAAAGAATTGACCAATATGTTAGGGAATAACTCACAGTTTGCCATGCAAACAATTGCAGAAATTGTAAAATGAATTAGAGAAAAGATTTACAAAATTAAAGCATAAAAAATCTTTTTAATGTGGTCTAACCTCCCACACTCCATTATACCCACCTGATACACCCCTCTAAAGAGTAAAGAGAGCTGCCAATTAAAAAAAAACATAAACACCCCTTTGCTGTCTAAATTACACCACCCTTAATCTCACACTACCTAACCCCTCTTCGATTTTGATTTAAGGAGGTATATCTCAGTGTTTGGTGCTGTAGCAAAATTCGTAGGCGCAATTTTTGAGTTAATCCTATGTTACTAGCTGATGTAGATGTACAAGGATAGTACATACATAGGAGTAAATAATTTATATATGTGTGTAGTATAGTGTAGCCTATCCTCTCATATTTGACAGCTGGCAAGGAGCCAGGTATACAGTCCTGCTAAACATGGAAATCTTAAGCTGACTTACAATTAATTATACTAGTTTATAAAAACAGATTTTTATCAATATTAGTTTTAGAATTGGCCTGATATTTATCCAGGCAATAAGACCAGCATAAACTATTGCTACAAGATACATGTAGCTACGGAGTTATATATAATACCAGCACCAAAGGTTAACTGGGGAAGGAACAAGTTGCCAAGTAACCTGACGACAAATTCTGGTTCAAATATTGCTGTCATCAGAAATCCACTAGAATTTTGCTGGTTCAATTTTCACAATTTAACTTTCTATTTTTTTTGCTTTTTCATTTATTTAATGTATTTTTTGTTTTAAATTTTTAATTAATACAGTAAAATGTGAATTTGACTGTAGATAATAAAACTTAAATTTGATAGGTAGAGTTTTAGCTGTCCCTGCTCATTTTTAAAAAATCATATGTGCTTTGACTTTCCATCTGGAATTTGGCAGGATACAAACACACACACACAAATACACTATTACAGGCAGGACACACACACACCTGCACACTGACACAGGCAAGGAACACACACACCCACACGCACACCAACACAGGTAGAACACACACAGGTAGCCCAGCCCGGCTCTGCTCAGCTACGCGCGCCGACCCCCCTCTGTCCGGCATCTCCCCTCCCCTTCTCTCCCCTACCTGATGTCCTTTTACTCCAATTTTCTATCCTTTGACTAAAATCCTGAGTGGCTGGCCGTCAGATTCTGCTGGCTACTGAAAACATTTTCTGGAGAGTTTAAAAAATAGTTTGGTCAGATGGGAGGAGGAAGGTGGTGTGGGCACAGGACAGGACAGGCAGACTTGCGGATTCTTGTGTGTAAGTGTGTGTGTGTAGGTGTAGAGAATCCTGTAGAAGTTCTAGTAGTAGTGAGTACACTAGACCTGTCCACCAGGTGTCAACATTACAATTATAAACACTTATACACTATAATCACACTAATTCAAATATAAAATCAACTGCTGAATATAAAATATTTTTGATATAAAAATGTAGCTGTTTTAAAAAGAAAGTGCTAAACAGGTGATTTTTATAATAAGTAAAGTGAAAATATATAGGTTACTTGCTTAAAAGACACTGTTCGATTAAAAAAAATCAATTTTTAGTATCCTTTTACTATTAATTCAAATTGCTTAATATTAGCCTATATCTTTTACTGGTTACTTCGCCCTAATCTCTAGTGATAGTGGGGGAGGTCATAAAAATAGTCTAAAACCACCCCAATACGTACATAAAGCTTATTCAAAAGTATAACCCATTCAGACCAGACGTTTCTGCAATCTTAAGCTTCAAACAAAAGCCTTACTTCTTATAGGATTGTTTTCTATTTTCATATAATAAGGATATAAACTCCTTATTGTTGAAAGTTTTAAAGTTTTAGATTAAATAGGATACGTGATTTAACTTAGTATATAATATTAAATATGTGGATATGTAAGTGTAAATAATAATATGTATGGTTTGCAGGAATTCGGGGGTTAAGACATTGGAAGATAATTAAATTAATAATTAAGAAAATTTCACTTCAGTTATCCCACCCCTTCTCTCTCAAAAAAACAAAGTATTTATCTAAAGAAAGAGTTATTTCTTTATGGATAGAGCATTTTTTAACCCGAATTATACCATCCCTGAGTTCAAGAATTGTGTAAATAGTCCTTCATAATCCTTGCTGCTTCTTAACCGTGAAATTGGCCATCTCTTCTCTCTCTCTCTCTCTCTTCCATTCTCTCTTTTTTTCATCTCCCACCCTCTCTTTCTCTTCTTGAAGCACATAGTTAAATTCCATTTAACCAACTTCCATTTAAAGTATTATATTAACCAAAATATAATATGGAAACTCCCCTAATTCAAAACATTTTCTGATAAAATTTTGGTTTAGAATGTGTTTTTCTATGAATTATTCATGTAAAATCAGGATTAAAGGACTTAAACAATATATCATAACCCTATTGGGGCTCTTTGATTTATAAAGACAAATGTAGTTATTGAAATAAGCTAGTAAGCCATAAATTAAAATAAGGTTTTTAAGACAAATTTTTCAATTATGCAAGTTTGATAAGGCGGACTTATGTTAAGAGGGGGGGGGGGGGGGGGGGGGTAAAGGGGGGGA
>LS057323.1:0-11072 GCA_900241095.1 Acartia tonsa
TTCTACTTTGTATTATAGATTAATTCAGTTGATACAACTAAAAGAGCCAAAAAACATAATAAATACATACCAAGTAGCGAGAAAAATTTGAAATTGAGGCCTCTAATGGCACTTTACATGTTTTTTAAATAATACGTTTCCTATATATGTTGCGTTAAAGTCTCAAAGTTCAAGTCTCTATATATAAAAAGATTTTTTTTATTTTTTCTTGGGAGTATGGTGAATTTAGTTAAACTGGATAATCGATGTACACCACAAGATCTTAATTTGGTGTATTTCTGAACTAAATCTTCATGGAAATGGCAGTTCAACTGCTGAAGTGCAGGATTAAATAGTAAAACGCCCTTTAGATAAACATTCCTTTGAGAAAATGATTAAAGTCCTTCCACAGATTATGACGTCATACGATAGAACAACTAATGAGAGGCCAGCATAAATTGTGTACTTGCCTCTCATTGGCTATTCTATCGTATGACGTCATAATCTGCTATGGGACTTTTTCTTTCTTCTTCCTTTGTTTGCACATTCACAACCTTTGTCAGGAAGTCTTGACAGATATTGGAATGAGTTGAGCTTCTTTTGGGGGAAGGAATTCCCCTGCTCTAACTATTTATGTCGCACATATGATAGAGGAACCATTTTTAACGTCTTTAGCTATGACGTGATGTTGGACCGACAAAGAGCAGATGACAAAGTTGCAGGTTACCTGGATTCCGTTGGTTGGCCAACACTCTGAGACTGTGGTAGACTCACACAGGTATAATCTTTCTTCCCTGAGCAAGAAAAACTTATTAGTGGCTAAGCTACTCTAGCATTTGAAATATCCGTCTGTCCGTATGTATGAAACGTTTTGAGGAAAATGTAAATTTTCACGGCTCCTATGCAAGATAGACAGCTGAAATTTTGGGTATAGTCCTTTCCACGACATACCTCCATAGGGAGCGATTCTTCGTATTTTTAAAATGGCTTTTTATAGGTTATTTTAGGTTAGGTTAGGTTATATTGTGTTAGGTGATTGCCCCACAGGGTTAGGTAATTGGCCCCGCAGGGTTAGAGCCCCCCGCAGGGGCTAGAAATAGGAGAAAAGCTACTGTAAAAAATACGAAGAATCGCTCCTTATGGAGGGATGTCGTGGAAAGGACTATACCCGAAAAATCTTACCACCCTCCTCCTACATTTTCTTATTTTCAGAGCAGTATCTCCCCCCCCCCAAAAAAAAAAAAAGTTGTAAACCTTCCCAGGACCAATGAAAAGCTACATTCGTTTCAAACACACAGAAATCCTGTTACTATATTACCATGTGAAATATAAAATTAAAATTGATAGATAGTATTTAAATGACAAAAAAATCCAATTTGCATTCAAGTTAGTTACAGAGAAGCTTTGCTCGGTGAGGAGAAAAAGTTATTTTTACCTGTTCAAAATAGCATATTATGATATACACCACCCACAAATATACCATTCCCTTCTCTTTCCCGCATTTTCAGGGTTATGTGGATAGTGAGGGGAGGGGGGAATTGTTAAAGGGGGGATAAGTGCTCTCGAAGAAATAAGAAGTTCTACGGTGTTCGCATGTATCCACCAAATTTTACAATATAGCAAATTATTTCAAAGTTTTAAGGAATGAAGTAGTAAGATTGCTCTTCAGGACTTAATGGATGTAAGCTTTGTTTTGGTCTAAGTCAGGCTTTAGTCTATAATGAAGGGATTCTACATGTCTGTTTGTATGCTATAACGTTTTGAGTGAAATGTGGATTAATGATTTATTTGTAATTTGCTACGCGTGAATGTTTTCATAATTGTTTTTTTTTAAGATACAAACTTTAAGTGATTGTTGTTCTGGTCAAGAAAATATTAAAGTTTAAAAAGCTTTCCTGAAAAGTAGAACCCATTTGACGAGCAATATCTGACATCTTTTACTTAAGGCAAAATATTCTTTATATTATATGCAGGGCTCACCAGCCGCGAGTAAGTCTCAGAGAAATCAACCATTTTACAATTTTGAAAAGATTTCCGAAGCATTCAAACGGGTATATATTTGAGATTTAGTCGCGGCCGAGGAACCTTTAGCATTTGTATACCTTTATAATAGAGTAGCTGCTATATATTGCAATGTAAAATAAAAAAGTATGAAATAATACGGGCAAAATGTAAAACAGGGTAGTCAAAATATCAATCCTAAAATTTAGCTGAAAAGCATGCCTATACAAGTCCTACGAGAAGGTTTCTGCGCTAAGCAGAGAAAGAAAGAAATGATATTATGTTTAGTTGAGCGACAACCTCCGACGAGGAATGTATCTCCGACGGATTCTTAAATTGTCGGAGAGTTATTTTACATGTTAGGGAGTGTTTTGTTACCTAGAGTTATTCTTAAATTTCGTTGTGATTTCAATAGTCTTTTATTTCTATGTTGATTATTAATGGATTAGTGATTTTGAGTTTTAAAATTTTTTAATGATTCATATATAAATGTTTATTATATTTATTTACTTAAACTGAAAGATATATAGGTATACCTAATTCTTCATATGGGTACTTAGTTAACCTATGTTATTATAATCAATTAAATTATTATCTTTTATGTGATTGACTGGTGGACAATGTTATTTCATATAACTTTTTTTACAAGAAAAATTATGTTCATTGTTCATAAGTTGCTCTTGTATTTGAAGGTGGTAAAAGCACAAAAATGGCCAAAAACCATCCAAAGACTTAAATATAGAAATTAAATAGTCATAAACCATCCCCTGGACATATGTGAATCTTTCATATAATGGAGGACTCAATTGGTTCAGTAGTTATTGAAATCTAAAGCAACAGTAAAAAAAAGTTGGAGAGATTTTTTTTAAAAAGCGAAGCTTTTCTATAATTAGGGTCGGTCCGTCCGTACGTACGTCTGAGACAGATAGCTTTTTCGTTAATTTAGGCATGTTAGAATTATCCTATCGATTTCTAACTTTGCATGGTGATTCCTGTAGTAATTAGGTACGATTTGGAAAACATAGCAACTCTATAATTTATTACCAGAATGTCCGTACGTCCTTTTTAAACAACTTGTTTTTTTTAAATTGATTTTTACTTTTTTTAACAATTTTTATGTGATCTAATTATTCGAATGTTCTGATTTTTGGTATAATTATTTCTGGGACAACAAAATACAATAATATAAGCAAAGCAACTATATGATCAAGTCCTAAAAAATGTAAGTATGTCCATAAACATTATCCTATATCAAGAAGTTTTTCAACAAATTTGCTCACAATTTTGCTTTGACTCTTACTCATTTATATTCTGATTATTCAGTTCTGACACAATACAAGTGTTAATGTCCTTTTGTCCTAACGTTTCAGAGCTTCGCTTTTATGGATGTTGTCGTCCTTGTTTTTAAATGTCTAAACATGTTAATAATCATCGAACCTACAACAATCGAATAAAGCTTACAATTGCAATGCCTGATAGACTAGATTACAGACTGACATATCTTTATATAAAAAAGTCACTCTTTTAGTAGAGCGACTATTTTTTTACAGAGCAACGTACAATTCTAAAATTAACTATTTAATGTATCGACTTACATTTTGATGATAAAAATAGAAAAGGACAATCTATATTGTTTCCAAAAGTCGCGTAGTTTTTTGAACAAAATATCAAAATCAAATGTTTTATATATGTCTTCCTATTCTGAGATTTTATTTTAATTTACAATTTATGCCATTTAAATTCATATAACAAATAATACAAATAATACAATAATACAAATAACGTTATGATATAACGTCATATTTCTACAAAGGGAGGGACTGTTTATTGCACTATTCCCTAAAGTTTTATAAAACTTTTTTATGCGTTAGTATAACAAATTTGGGAACTTTTTTTGTATTTTGATTGGTTGGGTGTCCTAACGACTCAACTACTAATTGTAATTGTTAAGGAGTACTTTTGTGAAATTTTTAGCCATTTTCTTTTCCCCTTTGATCCCTGTATATTTTTAACATGTAGAGTATCTTTGCTAGGAGAAATTCCTTAAAAAGTTGTAACAAACTAATTAGTGTTGATGCTATTTTACAAAAGAAAATAATATAGAACGTCAATAAGATAATTGAATAAGGTTGATCATTTTCCAACATATCTTCGAAACCGATTGATATCCGCTGGATAAAAACTGGTTCTCAACCATACTGAAAAATCATGTGTAGCATTGTATTACAGACAATTTTCACGAATATTAAAATGAAAGTCCAACAAAATTATTTAAGTTAAATGAAATTTTAAGATCACTCTAAAGATACTTTTAACAGTTATAAATCTATCTCAACTAAAAAAATAAATTAGTAACTACTGCTGCTTGATAACTTTATACATTACAAAGAAAAAAATCTTTATTATCAATCAAATCGCTTGTAGAAGTGAATCACAATCAATATTAGCTTGGTCGTTTTAGATAATAGATTTTAGATAAAGATACATTTACCGATACTTTGGAAAAATTATTCCTTTTACAGGTATAATGTTATAAGCATCTTTATAATTAAATTATTAAAATTTAAGTATGTCCTAAATCAATATCCTGTAATAATCCGTTTTGCAAAACAAATTACTTACCATTTTGTTTACTCTCATACATATATTCAGCTTATTCAGTTATGACACTCTACAAGTGTTAATGGTCGTTTGTCCTACCGTTCCAGAACTTCACTTTTATGGATGTTGTCATCCTTGTTAATTTATCATGTATTGTTATCTGTACGTTTGTGTACAGAAAATATATAATTAGAAATGAACTAAACAATATCATCAAATATGTATATCCTATAATTAACCTTCTTTCTTTATAATTGGTATCATTTGTAAAACTGTAATATCTACTTGGCTAGAAATTCTTTTGTCATTTAAGTTTTGTTGTATAACATGTTCATTACAGGTATCTATTTATTTTGATGATTCGTTTGTTTTATAGTACCTGGACGTGCTAGCTAGTTAGCAATATGACTTACTAACTCTCTGTTTCCTGTAAGAGTGGCTAAATAAACTCTCATTTTTAACTGGAACATGTGCTAAATGAACATAGCAACCTAGACCCTAATTTTAGAATTATTTCATTACAAAATATACAATCAAATCTTTTTAAACTTGTAGTTTTACGGAAATCCGAAATTTTTTTTTAAAATCATTTTTGTTGACCCAAGGGGCCAAAGGTTCAGACTAACAAATGATTTTATGAATTTTATTTTAATATTCGTGGAAAATTGTATGTAATACGATACTGTACTCAATTTTTTCAGTATAACTGTAAACTGGTTGTAATCCAGCGGCTATTAATCATTTCGAAGCCATACTGAGCTGGATCTTTAAATCATCTCAATGGTGCGCCAAATCGGGGTGAGCCAACATTCTACCAATGAGAGCACAACATTTTACGAAATGCCGCGCTGTGATTGGCTGAAATTCGGCGCACCCCGATTTGGCGCATCATTGAAATGATTTAAAGATCCCGCTCAGAACATTTTACACTACAAAATCCACTCCCTCCATTATATTTGTCTAAAATAAAATAACCTAAACCAACTCTTTCTCAATCAACACCATAATTTAAAATACCTGTGTACGCCTAGACAACAATATCCAGGAAGAGAGGGGACATTGGGATGTTTATTATACTAGTCCCCAAAGTTTTATGATAATATTTTCTTATTCGTTGGCACAACAATTTTAAGGACTTTTAGTGAATTTTGATTTTCTGGTTAATTAAGTTTAGAGTCCAAACATTTCAACCACTTTTTTTAGAAAGGGGTTATTTTGCGTATCAGCCTTGGGGATGTACATCAATTCATCGTCCATTGTCCTATCCCTTTACATCCCTGCTACCAATCTCTATTGGAAATAGATAATAGCTCCTACCTACTACACAAAACTAATTACAATCATTTAGCTTAGCCAGGGAGGGAGAGGACAATAGCTGTTAAATTAATACAAATCCCTTTTTTCCTCAGTTACTAAAGACAGAATTCAACACATAAATAATTATAAGGGGGGATTCTTTTATCGTCCATTGATCCATCCCTTCTAGTTTAACACACATAATTAAATTAACCTAGTTAGAAATCTGATTTTTTAGCCAAAGAAACATTTTATATATTTTTTTTAAAGAATATCTTTAAAGCCTCCTAATCATAAGCTTTTTCTTTGAAATGACATGTCAGTTACATTTTTACTGTCTCTATAAAATGACACGAGGTATTTGGAAATTATCTGACACATTACCTCTTACTCTACAGCCGAAAAATTGACATATTACAATATGTTAAACAATAACTTAAAAGCTATTTTCGTCATTAATCAAGTCTTTTAAAATTCCCCTTAAACATTCAAATCAAATGGCGCGACACATTTCATTTTTAAGGCATTTTTTGCCATCTTAATTTGTACAGAAATTTTGCTGCAAAAAAAATCCGCCGTCAATTTTTCTTCTACTGACAGTTGTGCACGGAAAATTGAAATGTTTGAATAGCTTCCGACAAAGTTTGTTTTCCTTTTTATTCTCCAAATGTCAAGAAAACAGGGGTAATTTTGTTCAAAATAAGCGGAATGATAATAAGTTTAATACGTTTAAGATGTAAAAAGGTAAAAGTCAAGATTTTGATAAAAAGTACCTAAAGCTTACGAATTGATTTTTTGTACTTACTAGCGACAGCACCCCTATATAGAACCTAGGGTAACTTAAATTTAAGAAGATAATGACTAAAAACTTTCCTAGGACATATATAAAGCTTTCCTGAAATAGATAACTCAATATGTTAATTAGCGATATCATAATGGACAGATGATAAATCCTTACCACTTTCGAAATAGAATAACCTATAGATCAAATCAAATTGACTTAAAATCTGACATATGTATATAGTTGTAGATGAGCTGCATTTCGAAAAAAAAACGTCTATCGAACAACAACTTAGTGTTTCACATATATCTTTCTATATATTGATACAATTTTTAACGTCTTTAGTATATACAGCTTTCCAGAGCAACCCACCAAAATAAAATGGTCCATAATTGATCTAACATACCTAAAAAGAACAAATCAATTTTAAAAACTATGAAATATTATCTTTATAAAGGATTGCTCTAATCATGAAATTTGGCATGCTAGAATCGCCCAATCGCTATCAAACTTTGAATGATGATTCCTGTAACAGTCTAGTTTGTACATTTAGGAAAATAGTTATATGAAAGATGTTTGTTAATTTTATATGTTTAAACACTTTTAGGTGAATTAAAAAAACAAAAAAACAAGGATGACAACATCAAAAAAAGCAAAGCTTTGAAAGAGTAGAACAAACAAACATTAAAAGCTGTATAATCAGAATATCAATGTATAATGTCGAAACAAAATTGTAAGTAAATTTGTTGAAAAACTGGTTAAATACAGGATAATGTTTAGGACATGCTTACATTTTTAGGATTATTTATAGAGATGCTTCGATTATAACATTGTACTTTGTAGTCCTAGGAATTAGTATTGCAAAAATCAGATCAATCGGATAATTACATCACATAAAAATCGACAGGTTTAAAATGGACACACGGACATTCTGGTAACGATTATAGTCTGAGTTGCTACGCTTTCTAAATCGTACCTAACTACTACAGGAATCATCATGAAGTTTAAAAACGATAGGACACAATTCGAACATGCCTAAATTAACGAAAAAAGCTATTCGTTCCGGACGGACGTTCCGACCCTAATTATAGAAAAGCTTCGCTTTATTAACTTTAGCTTAAAAAGGCAGCTACTTTAGTATAGAGGAGGATAGGCAATTTTGTATTTAATTGTACAACTTTTGATTAATGTGTTTTAGTGCATAAGGGAAGCCAAAATTAACACTTTCTTTATGATGACACTTCGGGCCATACTAAACCCCTTTCGTTATTTTAGTTACTTACTAGCAACTAGAGGCCTCTAGGGGAACTTGAGGGAAGGGGGGATGAGTCAACCCTCCACTATCATATTCAGTTTTAATGAGAAAAAGTAAAAATAAATTGGGAGTTAATCATCGCCCCAAAAACAGCTATAAACATTCCCTGGACCTATAAGAAGCTTACCTGTAAAAAGAACCATATCGGTTGAACGGTTTTCACAACACATAAAGTGACATCCTGTTACTTTTATTAAAGGATTCGACTAAGTAATTCAACAACAAAATATTTAGGTACTATTTTTATAAGACCAGCTTTTCTAACTTTTTTTCGTTTCCATTTATAAGTATAAAACAAACGTTAGCTTTTAAATGGTTCATTTGTATCATCTATGAAAAAAAAGTAAAAGTATGTTTTTTTGAAAAATGGGTATAGCAATGACCAAACAGATTTAAAGGGAAATTATAGCAAAATGCATTTACAACTTTTAATAACAGATAACTCTCTGCTCTACTAGAGGGCAGGGCTACCTATTATAGAAACATAACACGAACGCTTATATCATGCGTAGCGCAGCAACAATAGCTAACTAAGAAAAGAAAAGTGGGGTAGTATGCAATAGAGTTAGGTTTGTAGAAAGATACAAAAGATTCATATTCTTATTCTAAACCTTTTCAGAATTTTAGAGGTTTCTTTTAAAAAAATTTGGTACATTACCTAACCTAAAGAAGCATCAATAATACTACAAAATTATGATTAACGAAGGAAGTATTATTATGAGTGGTCCAATTATGAAATTAAGGGATTTTGTACAATTCACATATTCGGTGCAAAATTAATCTAATAATTTCATTACTTTACCTTCATTTTTTCTCATTTTTTAACTTCTTTGTAAAAAAGGTATTGACTTAGCCCCTAGTCTTTAGAGCGTTGCTTAAAAATGACATTGTACCACTCTAAAACACATAGAAAGCTTCCTATAAAATTACAATCCATTCAAAATACTTTAATTACCTAATATTTTGAAAACTAAAATTAATGTTTAATTTTTATGATAAGAAGTTAAATACCTTTTCTTTTTACTTAGGCATATAAAACACTTTTAGTTTTTATAAAAGATATGTAAATAGGTCAGTTATGAACTAAGAATTTGGAATATTTCTTACGTTACCTCCAGGGATCTTAAGGGATAGGACAATGGGCTTTTAATTGCTGTACATCCCCAAGAATTATAAACAAAATTATCCCCTCGATTTATTAAATAATTGGTTGAATAGTTTGGACATCAGTAGATTGGAACTAACCAATCAAAATTTAGCAACAGTAAACTAAGATTTTGAGTCCATGAATAAGATACCATAGTTATAAAACTTTGGGTACCAGTGTAATTTACAGTCCAATGTCCCCTCCCTCCCTGTTTTTTCCCTCTAATATTTCTAGAATAAGATAAAATCGTCTACTTCACACTTCAAAGAAAAAGAATACAGTTTTTTCTCCGTAAAAAAAGGCTAAATTAGGCCCCAATTTTGTACAGTAAATGTACATTATTCAAAACAGGGGTCTATTAGAGATTTTGAATTTATTCAAAATATTTTTAGGAATTCTAAAACATATCAGTATTGCAAAAAGCTTTTTAAATCAAAAAACTAATTCTTCTTTATTTATCAATATTTTAGTGGTTATTTGCCTTTGTACTTTTAAAAATTAAACATTCTTGGACTATTGGGTCTAGGCATCGTGAACAGGGATCACAAAATATTCTTCTTGTACATTTCATTCATATATAAAAATCTTTCCTATGGATTGATTACCATGTGTGTCTTATAGCCTAAAACTTACCTTACCCAACTAATTTTTATTGGACACGTGAAGAGACATTTACATTTATACATTACTTAAAAAGATAAAATTAATCTACAATCCTTTAGTTCCACCAATAATTAAAAACTACCATAGGCAAAATTTCACATATTAGAAATAAGATTAAAATATGGTTGATTGTCCTGGTTTATCCAAAGTCAAAACAGAACCATTCTCTATAGTTATTTATTGATGCTAGTTATATTGATTTTACACTAACAGGTGTGCTTTCACTTCCGTATAAGTATCCGGGGATCCTAAGAAATAAGACAATAGTTGATAAATTGATATTTATCACTAATGATAATAAATATATTTACCCCTTCTTTAGAATAAAATTATTGAATGAAAAGTTTATACACATCTAGTTTGGAACTATCCAATCAAAATTCAATGAATTTATCATTAGAGTAAAACACTAGAGGGAGAAAGGGTTAAATAACTGTATCATCTCCCCATCGCTACCGTCTTGTGCAATCTTTTTATTTGGGTCATTGAAAATCAATCAATGGTATCGGTTATATTAACACAGCCAAGTAGCAGAAAATAATTTAGAAGCAGAAGAGGTCTTTGAAAAATGAAGGGAGGTAGTTGTCTGTATATACATCTATACTAAAGATCTGTTAATTCATCCAATATCCATAGTCTAAATGTCAACGAATGAGATAACGTGTTTAAAAAAAACTTGGGTACCAGTGTAATTTACAGTCTAATGTCCCATCCCTCCATAATATTATTAAATCATCTTAACCACATGGTTTATTACAACAGCAAAAAATTACCCCTCTATTTTTGACACAATTTCACTTTTAAATAAATGCTCGAATTATTTGCGAATATGAAACTCAATGCGTGCAGATATGATAACACACACCACACTAATGATATCAGGATTATTAGTTACATTAGTCAACACAATGGGATTAACTGCAGGCATAGGACAATGGACAATATGTTAATCTTTCCCTCAATTATAATGGATGAAAATCTACATTTAACAGCTAGTGAATTTTAGGAAAAATACCTAAGATTAATAAAAACATTCTTTATTAAAGGCATAAAAAATATTAAAATACCTAAGTTTGATGGAGTTTTTTTTCGGTAGGGGGTGGGTTTTCTGAAATTGTAAGCAAAGGCGTTGAACTTGACGTTAAAGTCTCGGGCAAATTAAGGAGCAGCTACAACGCTTGTATGTTAAACCATTCCTTAAAACTTGCATTTAAAATACAACGACAACAAAAACAAGAATGAACACTTTTATGATGTAAAAAGCTTTTTAGTAGCGAAGCTACTCATTA
>LS057324.1:0-11072 GCA_900241095.1 Acartia tonsa
TTTGCCTGAAGAAAAAAGATGAGTATGGACTGTATAAAGTCAGGCTTTTGTTAGTAAATAATTTGGAAGATTAAGTTAATTATGCATTTATCAATTTATAGATTACATTGTAATTTAATTTCATAACAATCTGTCAAATTATCCAGGAGTCTAAAGGAATAAGACAATGGCCTATAAATTGATGTACATCTATAATGATTATACACAAAATTACCCTTTCAAGAGAATACAATTAGTGATTGAAACGTTTGGAAAACTAAATGAAGCAATCAATCCAAAATCAATAAAAGTCTCTAAAGTTGTTAAAGAGCCAACAAATAACAAAACGTTTTTTATAATATTGCAATGTCCCCTCCCTCTTTGCAAATGATCTGTCTCTCTGCCACTCCAAGTTGTTTATGCAATCAAAATTAGAAATAAATACAACACTTTTTATTTGAGTAGTTGACAAAAGAACTCTATAACAGAGGGGAATATGAATTGAAAATTGTATTATTAAGTAGTTTCTCAAATACAACAAGCAGCTACGCCCTCTAGAGGCCTCTAGGGGCACTTGAGGCTTTGGGGAAGGATTGATAACAACCCCTCACCTTTTTCAATTTTAGTGTTAGAAAAAAAATTAGGCGTATTTATTTTTTCTATGTGCGATTTTTCTTTGGGGTTGTTGTGGTACCCTCCCCAAAAATATTCATAATAGAAGGACCTATGAGAAGCTACACTGTATAGAAGAACCATGTAAGGAGCAAGATCCTTCGGTAAATACAGACACAGATCCAGTTATTTTTATTTAAGGATGTGTTTTTAATATGTCTTACTTTTTAGAAAAAAAGAAGGTTTCTACCTACCCTAATAGGGTAACACTCTTATTATATTATAGTTATGCGATCTAACTGCTACGCCCGTAGAGGACTCTTGGGGCACTTGAGGGAAAGGCCTAGACCTTTAAGTTGTATTTTTTCATTCCTAATTTCTCTTGGGATGGTTTAGGTATCTTACCTTCCCTAGACCTATAAAGAGGCCTCACATTAAAATCTTTAACGCCTACTGGTTAGCGAGATCTTTTACTGCTAAAATACAGACAGACACTATATTAATCTTATATTAGGATTTTAAAGTTAAACAAAAAACATTTGTCACTTTAATATTCAATAATTTGCTCAAATTCTGCACTCAGTAATTGTTGTTGTTTTTAGCACAGCAACTCTGTCCTTTGTTATAAAGTAGTAAGTTTTTTTGTGTGAATCTAAAGATCTCGAAAATTGCTGGTCTAAATGAGTTTTCTTTTAAGAAAAGCTTAAAAATGTCTTCAATGTGGTTTCAGGCTATTTTCCTGATCTCACCCCACCCGCTCTCCCCTTGAGGGCAGGTTAAAAGCAACAAGTAATTAAATGGAGCTTTAAGAAATGGCTAAAATTTGGGGTATAGTCCCTTTCGTTGCAAAGCCCCTTAAGGGGCGATTCGTCGTATTTTCAAAATGGCTTTAGATAGGTTACTTTAGGTTAGGTTAGGTGATTGCCCTGCAGGGTAAGGCAATGGGCCCCGAAGGGTTAGAGCCCCCCCGCAGGGGCTAGAAATAGGAGAAAAGCCACGAAATGGACTATACCCATAATTTGTAGATAAAATTCAAATTTTTTAAACAAATATAGTATCTCTAGCACCCATGGAAAATATATCAAAAAACACTTTACCTCCCCCCAACCTTTCCAAATCTTTAATTCATTAACAAAAAGAAAAGGGGGGGGGATATGTTCGGTAAACAATTTGAGGGAAAGTACCAAGAAGTTTCTTGCATAACTAAAATTCAATTTCTAAAAGATGTCCTATCTGGGATTACGCAAATTTGATAACGTGATTTAATAAAAATGCGTTTATTTTTTGTTATTTGCAAGAAAAGGGGACACTTAGCAAAGCTGAAAGAAGAGGACATTGGGCTATAAATTACACGGGTACCCAAAGTTTTCTAAACATGTCCTCTTATTTGTTGGATAATAAAATGTAGGTATATTTTCTTAATTTTAATTGGCAGTGTCTTAACTTTATAAACAATAATTGATATTAAATCCCAAATTACGATAAACAAAAAAATCCCTTTTTTTCATTTTATTTATTGGTGAAAAGTTTGGACACTTAAGGTTTGTACAAAGTAATCAAGATTTACTTGAAAGCCAAAGATTGAAAGGCTGTGTTTATAAAACTTCAGAGACAAGTAAATTCGCAGTCCAATGTCCACTCTCAACCTACACTTTAACATTAACATCTACATGTACAAAATCAAAATTTATATTCTTTTAGTTAATATATCCAATATTATACTAATCCCACCCTTGAATAGCTACCTTAGATAAGACCATTTTCAGATGCTGTGAGTATTGGTGCAAAAAATATGACGTAACAAAAAAAATTAGCCAATGAGAGGCCGTTATTGACCAATGGTAAAATTTATAGTGGCCTCTCATTGGCTAATTTTTTGTTACGTCATATGTTAAGTATGGCTCCGAATCCGAATAACTTCCGCTGGATTAAAACTGGTTTTGAGCCATACTGGAAAAAAAGGTATTGCATCTTATATTAGTCTCTAGTGGATAGACATTGTCATTTTAGAATTATAAAAGATATTTATCACTCTATGTATATTAATTTCTATTAGACAGACATTGTTATTTTATAATAGTAAATATATTTATCACTCAATGTGTATTTTTTCTATTGGATAGACATTGTAATTTTATAATAGTAAATATATCTTTCACTCTATGCGTATTCTTTCTATTGGACAGACATTGTTATTTTAGAATTTTAAAAGATACTTATCACTCTATGTATATTCTTTCTATTGGACAACCATTGTTATTATAGAATTATAAAAGCTATTTATCATTCTATGTATATTAATTTCTATTGGATAGACATTGTTATTTTATAATTGTAAATATATATTTATCACTCTATGTGTATTTTTTCTATTGGAAAGACATTGTTATTTTAGAATTATAAAAGATATTTATCATTCTATGTTTATTAGCTTCTATTGGAGAGACATTGTTATTATAGAATTATAAAAGATATTTATCACTCTATGTATATTAATTTCTATTGGATAGACATTGTCAATTTAGAATTATAAAAGACAGATTCTCTTTTTGTAACCATTCTTCCGTAGCCTTCAAAATTGTCTGCAATTTTCTACAGGGACATAGAGATTGTTTTTTATATAATTTAAGACGATCTAAGAATCTTCCCTGTAAAGTAGAAAATTAAGTAGAGACTGATAGGCATATAGACAGCTACAATTAATGATTTTGATATCTGTTTCGCTTCTTAATATAATACTGCCTTATTTTAAAGCACTGTGTTCAAACAGGAGAGGCAAGGGGTAGAGGAAAAATAGCCAAAGACTTAATTTAGAAAGAAAAACCATGACAGAACCTTAGTGAGGCTTCCTGAAAATAAAGAAATCAATAAGTAAACTGGTTGGCAAGTCACATACAAAAATCCTTACAACTTCATATATTAGGTCAGATTTTCTCTTTAAGTACATCAATATTTCTGATTCCTTTAACCCTGTAAGTTTGTATTGTCCATTTTTGTCCCCCATTACCACTTCACCCCCAACCCCTCCAAACACACACACACATACAATTTTATTTAAGGTAATCAAGGGGTCAAAAGGATTTATTTCGCATTTGGTTACTTTGCAAATTTAGATTAGCAGAAATTACTTGGTGAAATTTGCAAACTTTTTCTTGGCACGTTTGCAATTATAGAGTCTGAACTAAGGTTTTTTCTACTTAAGGTTAGACAATTATAAGGTTAACTGTTTATATATGTTTACGTGGAAAAGTGAATAGTCGAAAAGTGCTTGCATTCAAACTTATTTTTGAAGCAACACACTTTGCTCCAGATTTTATATAAGTTTACACCAATTCGCACCCTAAAATATGGCCCCCCCCCCCAAAAAAAAAAAAATAGAAGAGCTTGGACACCTTAAGGTAAACTATCCTTTTTACAATCATGGGTAAGATTATAGATAACAGTTACAAATACCAAATAGTGGGGCATATCAGTGGAGTATTATTTACTTGAGTGGATATTATTCTACATACTATGTACTCTCATTGGTAAGATTATAGATAACAGTTACAAATATAGTAGAGTGAGGCATATCAGTGGAGTATTATTTACTTCAGTGCATATTTTTATATATACTATGTACTTTTATGGGTAAGATTATAGATAACAATTATAAATACAAGAGAGTGGGGCATATTAGTGGATTATTATTTACTTGAGTGGATATTATTCTGTTTCTTTAGTTTCAGTCGTTACTCTAGTTAACTGACAACTGATTAAATTCCACATTTCCAAAAAAGAAAGAATTCCCTAACAAAAATAATTACTAAACAAAAATTAACATCTAAAAATTAAATCTAATCAAATCATCTTATTTAAACAATTTATAATCTTATTGATCAATAACATTTTAATTTAATTAAAAATAAAATTGACAGGGTAGTAATAATAGAGAAAGTGAGAAAAAGAAATGATAATAAAATAAAAGTATGAAAATTAGTTAGATAGGCAGACATTTATTAAACATAATTAGATACTTCTAATTATACAATCTTCTTAATAAAATAACTTTATAATTATTAGTATTTGCTAAAAACGCACACAAAAAAATAAAACACAAAGGAACTAAGAAATTTTGTAATAGGAAAGCCGTTGGTTATATGATCTTATTGGACAATCCACACACACAATCAGACAACCATCCTTTTTTATATTTTTTAAAAGACATGGAAGGAATGGTTTCTCTTACTGCAGATAGGGATGTAAACTTCACCCTTGAAATTAAAATTTAAAAGGTCTGCCTGCCTCCCCCCTTTTTCATTTCCTAACAAATTAAACCTTATGGCAAAACACTGTACACGCCATTGGAGGGGCCATTAGTGAATATATTGATACTTTTAGTAAATCTTGATTTGTTGGTTTACACTTAAAATCTTTAGACTTGCAATTTCAAACTTTCAAACCAATAATTTTAATCTACAGAAGGCAAAATTTTTTTATTGTTAATCCTAATTTTGTACCCCCCTACTCATTGAACTTAAGATAAGATCTAGTTACAGCTATCTTTAAGTCAGATGGTGAAAGGGATAATTTATCCTAACATACATATGTAATGTATGTTTATCTATCTAGTGGCTGCGCACTAGCATGTAGGAGCTCGGTATTCTAAGGGTAAGGGTGAGAGAAAAAAAACACCAATTAACCTACATATATAAAGCTTTTTTGAATGAATAACATAATTCGTTCAGTGGTCAGTAAGATATTAAATGACAAACAAAATAAATACTAACAAAAGGATAAACATACAGTTAGACCTATAGAAGGAAAAGCAAAAAGACAGACATACAGATAAAATTTGACTTATAGACAGATTCACAACTTAAAAACTTAATAGCAGACGGATGGACAAAAAAAAATAGAGTAGCTTTGATTTTGTAAGCTCGGGGATTGAGGAGACATTGGGCTGTAAATTTAAACACTGGTACCAAACGTTCTATGACAACGATGTCATTGGCTCAGAACTTTGAGTATTTTTATTGAATTTTGATTGGTTGATTCCACATATATAGTGTACAAACTTTTCAATCAACCATTTTAATCTACAGAAGGGGTAATTTTGTTTATTCATAATTGGTACATACATCAATTTACAGTCCATTGTCTTATCCCTTAAGATCCCTCTGTAAGCATAAGAATAGAGCATAATTATAATTTATATGTAATAAAAATTATAAAAAATATTTATGCAATTCTTTTCTAATGTATGAATCCATATGTAGAGCATAAAGTAAAGTCAATGTCGTATTTATATGAGTTTTTTAAAAGCATTTTTATCCTTATAAAGCGCAGCAATGACAAGTTTATGTAAAAAAAATAGAGAAGTCATTTCAAATTATCATCATAAAGTGATTAAATTTTGGACAGGAGTTGTAAATACTTCAGTAAATATTTTTTGAAAATGTATTGAATTCAGAGCAATCTCTCTCTCTCTCTGTTTCAAATATATTCAAAACCCGTCAATAAAAAATAAAAAAAAAGCAATTTCTTACCTTACAGACAAAGAAAATAGAACATACAGGCCGTAATTATAGTTCCGACCATACTGTTTATAACGATGCTTTCTTCTATTTCGTTAAAATCAATAGAAATTTATATTTTTTTTCAATATTTATTTTTGTCTCCACTCTTTCTAACTGTAATTTTTTAAGAAATCTTTTTGGCAAAATCAATAAAAACAACTCCTTCCTCCCCTTCTTTCTTCTATATTTCTGAAATCCTCTGCACACCCCTTTATAGTGCAAATAACCTTACCCACCCCCCAAGTAATTGTATAAAACTCTGTGTACACCCCTATATAAAGCTAATAACCCCCCCTTCCCTCAATTTATAAAATTCTGTATACGCCTCTATATAGAGCAAAGAGAATGAATAGTGAGATATATAAGCTAGAAAGAATTTTAATGTTAGAGGGATATTTGAAATCTGCATTAAATTATATGGATTTTTTATAAAATTCGTTTTTTGTATAATTCTTTATCTAAAAGCGGAAATACAATTTAAGTTGATTAATTTTGACATTTGTGATTGGTGGATTTAAAACTATCTGCTCTCTGATTGGGGAAGCTTAAGTGTCGTACATCATTCAACCAATGGGAGCGCAGGAAGTTTCCAATCCATCTCTCCTATTGGTCAAAATTAATTAACTTAAATTGTATTTCCGCTTTTAGATAAAGAATTATACAAAAAAAAAACAAATTTTATTAAAAATCCTTAAAATTTGATGCAGATTTCAAATCTTCTAACCTAGTAATAGTGTCGGACTGATTATGACGTAAAAAAAATAGCCAATGAGATGCCACTATAAATTTTACCATTGGTCGATAATGTCCTCTCATTGGCTAATTTTTTTTTTACGTCATAATCAGTCCGACACTATTACTAGGTTCCAAATCTCCCTCTAACATTAAAATTCTTTCCAACCTATATAACTTAGTGTATAGCAAGGAAATGCATCAAAGACGTCTAAGGGTGTTTACCACCCTTAAACATTGAAAACGCTCAAAAAAATCACTAAAAATACATTCGATTAAACCCCTTAAACCTTAGAAATCCCTATCAAATAAAAAACTTGGACGTCTCTGAATTGTAATGTATGCAGTATGTTACTGTCCCCTTGTACAGTTAATTTTACAGGATAAACAGATTGCTTACGTAATACACAAATTAACAAATTACAGAAGGTCAACAAATTCCAGGAAGGAAGGGGACAAAAGACTGTAAATAATCCTAGTACCCAAAGATTCATAACAAAATCTCATTCGGTGGTCGAAAATTTTTTAATACATTTATTGGATTTTGATTGGTTGGTTCTAACTATTAGTGACCATAATGTTCAACCAATACTAAATTAAAAAAGTAAAAAAATCATACCAACAAAAACATACTAAATTTATAATCCTTGCAGCGAGCTAAAACTTTTTTAAGAGGACGCGCCTTAAAATATATACATACAAAACAAACAGTATTTATGTAATTTACCTCTAACCTCCTGATTTTTTTTGTTTTTAAAAAAATTTGATAGGGGTAGGGGGTAAAATCTTCCTTCAGCATAAAACCTTTACGAGATCTTTTGAGGCATAGAAATTGGATGAAATAAATAGTATGAATTTGTGTTTGCAAAATCTAAGTTTTAGTTAAAATGCAAAAACTCCGCTATTTAACATTTCAAAGGTCCGTCTCGACATATAGTTAGAGTAATACTCAAGGGACATATGAATTGTCAATAAAAGATATTTTTTTACTTATCAAGCTCCCTTCCTTACCTTTAGTATAGATCTTCTCTAAAATACAAACACAAGTAACAAATAATATTTATCCTCATAATAAAGTAACAGGATGTCTGTTTGTCTCTTTATTTATGTGTTTGTTTGTAAGTTTATAAAGAAGGATCTCGTTAACCGCTTAACCGATATAATCGACTTTTACAGGGTATCAACTCAGGGGTCCTGGGAAGATTTATAACTATTTTGGGGGAGAGTACCACCACCCTCCCAAGAGAAATCGCCCCTAGAAAAAGTAACCCCCCTTCAACAAAAAAATATTTTTTTTTCAAAACTAATATTTAATTAAACTTACTTTTTCTTTTCTAAATTAAAATATTGGGTTATCGAATTCAAGTCCCCCTTCATCAAGTACCCCTAGAGGCATCTAGTATGTTGATATAATAACAACGCTAAAGTTTGACAGGGTTGCCTGTGAAGGAAGTTTTTTCAGCTATAGTTACAAATTGTGAAAGGAGTAAAAATTGAAGGAGAATTGAAAAAAAATCCGGGAAGGCAAACAAAATATCAGCTGATTTATATTTTTTATGTTTTTAAGCTCGAAGCTTTTCTATATTCAGTGTCATTCCGTGCGGCCAAAATGTATAGTTAATCTTATAGTTAATGTAGATGTTAGAAGTGTCCTTAATTGAAAAGTTTACATAGAGGTTCCTGTAACAGATAGGTACTATTGTTATAGCGTAGTAACTCTATTATCCTTGTAAAAAAAAATCTTAAGTTTTTTATAATTTTTGTATATAATTCTAAATATTTTGTTAAATATTGAATGCACAGTTTCTTAATGTTAATGTTCGTTTGTCTATCTTATTTATTGAGCTTCGCTATTATGGATTTTTCCATCCTTGTTAATTTATGTTGAAATTGTAGGTGTGTGTTTTTAGGAGAGATAAGGAGGTAGAGGGTAAATTAGAGAAAAGAGTAGAGAGAGAGAATGAGAGAGAGAGAGAGAGAGAGAGAAAGAGAGAGAGAGAGAGAGAGAGAGAGAAAAGAGACAGCGAGAGAAGGGTTAGAGACAGGGAGAGAGATAGAGACATATGAGAAAGGGTTATATGATTTATCAGAAAGGAAGGGGACAATAAATAGTAAGCTAAGTAACAACCTAACGCTCACAAAGACAGAATTTTGTAGAAAAAATTATATGGTAGCTTAATTTATAGTTCATTGACATATCCCCGTATCCCTGCTTGTTTACTCTCCTTGAAAAATGCGAGGTAGTAGCTCGTCTGTCAGTTTCAAACAGCTGGCGTATGTAAACACAGAGTCATATGACCGCTAGATGTTACCTAAGTGTCATCTCTATATAGTGGGATGTGACCGCTAGATGTTAGCTAGCTGTCATCTCTATATAGAGGGATGTGACCGCTAGATGTTAGCTAGCTATCATCTCTATATAGTGGGATGTGACCGCTAGATGTTAGCTAGCTGTCATCTCTATGTATAGAGATGTGACCGCTTTTTATTACCCTGTGACTGACTTTTTAAATTAAAACTGTATTATACTGATTATCATAACATTTTTTTAAATCGTTAGTTTAGTCATGTTGGAAATGTCATATCAATTTCAAACTTTGCATGATAATTCCCGTAACAATTCTTTACATTTCTTTGAAATATGCTAATGTTTTACATTTATGACAAAAAAATGTATTGTATAAATACCCTCAACATCTGATTTTTGGAGTAATGATTCCTAGGACAAGAAGGTACTATACTATAAGTAAAAGACAAATATAATTAATTTCTAAAATTCTAAGTATGTCCTGAAAAAAGTGTCCTGTATTTAATTAATTTTGCAACAAATTTATATGCAATTTTTTTATAAGACTAATTAAGTTCCAAAACTCTACAAGTGTAAATGTTCGTTTGTCCTACCGGCAGGTTTTAGATGTTTGCTTTTGTAGATATTGTGTTCCTTTATATTTTATTTTTAACAATAAAGTTTTTGTGGCTCTAATGCAATATGGGCCGGGAAACCACAAAAATTTTGAACCCTACTATCAATATAACCTATCCAAATTTTGTCGCGTACCCTAAACAAAAGACTGAGATAACATAAGTATAAAACATTGGGTTCTAGTGTAATTTAACGTCCAATGTCCCCACCCTCCCTGCTTTCAAGTGCTTATTTCCTCTATCTAAAAATAAAATATTGAACTGACATAAAATGGGGCCGCTTTCCCCCCAAAGTGCCTTGTTGAGCATAAATAACCCTCCTTCTTATTTTTGAAATAAAAATAAGAGAAGCGGTCGTTTTTTTATACTGTAGGTCAGGTTAGGTTAGGTTATATTAGGTGAAGTAGGGGAGAGGGGGGAGGAATTCAGTGCTCGATAGGCTCTTTGTTGGAAAGCCCCAAGATGTGAAAACCTCATGGACTGTTTTTGACAGCTAGATCTAAAATATCCTTCACCAGAAATAAAGGATTCTTAAATTAGGCAAAAAGCATCGATATTATAAATTGTTTATTATTAATTGTGAATTCTCACATAAATGCTACGCTTATGACATTATTCTTGATCATCCAAGGACTCTAACAGAATTTTGCTAAAAATATAAAAAAAACAAGATTTAATGAACTGAAATGTTTCAAAGTTGATAAGCAATAAGTATACCATAATGTTATTGGAATCCTAATGTAAGGTTTTAGATTTAAAAGGAGGATTCTTAAATGCCTAAATTTATCACCAAAGCAATATAAACGGATTGATACAAACGGGAGTAAATAGATTTTTTTCAATCTATTTATATATTCCCCTCCATTTTAGTTATCTATTTTAATAATAATATCTGCTTATGACAACTAAACTTTAAGATATCCACTTTCTCCTAGCTCATAGTCAAAGAAATTTTACTTCAGGTGGTTTCCCCTAAAGTGCCTAGCAAACCTCTTCCCTCCCCCCTCAACCATATTTTTAAATTGATTTAAATAGTTATTGACTTCTGAAGGGGTTAGAAATAAAGAAACCAAGAATAACCATATGTTCAATTTGATTATAAAAAGGGTTAGGATTTCTGTTGTTGCTCAGTACTTTGAGAAAAGCACCAAATATTTTATTTGGACGTAATCGTTCTTGTTTTTTTCTACTCTCCAACTGCCTTCTAACCCTGATATTTTCCTAACTTTATTGCCAAAGCAGAAATCCTAGAATTATTTATTGAGTCAT
>LS057325.1:0-11070 GCA_900241095.1 Acartia tonsa
CCCCCCCCCCCCCCCCCCCCCCCCCCCCCCCCCCCCCCCCCCCCCCCCCCCCCCCCCCCCCCCCCCCGCGCCGGGGGTACAAATACAAATTACACCCCCTTTGAAAAATTTTACCCTCCAAAATAAAATTGGATGCCCCTTTCTGAAACCATTTCTGTTAATGTTGCAATTGATCAAGGAACCAAGGTTCTACTTGTGCTAGGTTCACCTGTCAACAGCTTAAGTAAGCTTAATGTTTTATCCTGAATTTTAGGTGTGGACAAGAAACCTTGCTGAACTGTCTCATAAAATACAGAGCCAACAATCTAGCAGTTATCAGGATTGATTATGCCGAGAAATACTTTGTCCAAAAGAACATAGTTGATAGAATGCCTTTGAACAATAGGATTGCTGGTTACGGTGGCACAATAGGTTTATCACTATCAGTAAAGCTACTCAATAATTCAAAAAGTTTGTTTGTAACAGTTGAATTTTTGTGTTTAAAAAAATTGAATTGCTTAGCTTTTATAATAGAAGATGTTTGATTTTTGTATCTACTATATACATACCTCATACTTACTTGGTTATTTGGACTGTCTATAATGCTCAAGCGAACATCAATTTTGTTTAGGGAAAAGGAATTATTTACAAGTATTAGATTTTGTATAAATGGGTAATTACATTACAAAGTTATAATGATCAAGCAATAGCTCAGAATTTAAAACAGAGGGAAGCTGCCAAAAAATCTATGAAAATGTGGAAATATTTTATTAAAATTCAAAGGCATACATTATGAATAGTGAACAATCTATTTAGCAATAGTGTTATTATTTTCTAAGGTTTGTTCCTTGGATTTTCCTTCATGAGTATTGCAGAGTTCCTTGTCTGGATGGCTTCTAAGATTAGAGCTATATTTAGAAATATAAGGAAATAATAAAGGTTTGATCCTTTTTTTCATTTACATATAAAGATAAATTGAAAAAAATGGTGAAGTTAATTATCATTAATTATAAATTTTTAACAACAATTCTATTTTAGGATAGTCATATTGCAAGCAATTGAGAAAACAGAAATAAATATTTATCATTATTGCTTTTTATTAATAAAATCTTGATGTTTTTTTAAATATGTTGTAATATTAATATATCAAGGGCCTAAAATAAAAAGAAGGGTGACAACATCCATGAGTTCATAAATATCAAAGTAAGCAGAACAACCTAGCAAATGTATGGGAAACAACAGATGCTTATTGGTTTATTTATTAAAATCTTTACAAAATTTAAAAACATTTATCTTGGATAACAGATGACAATGTAAAACACAGCATAACAAACATCACAGTGAAATGTAGATTAGATACTTCACCAGGTTATTAATGCTTTCCCTCATCCATTTGCTTAAATCTTTAGGTACTTTGTGAAATATTATTATTGTTTTTTTTTTTATTTAACCCAGCAGATAGGGCAATTTCATTTGTCACGGTTGGGTTTGTAATACATATATTAATTTATATATAATATAAAATCACAGCCTAAACCTTTAATATTACCAATGATATGCATGATTATGAAGCTGAACGTACTAATGACAACTAACTCTTTTATTGCACAGCCTTTCCCATAAAGTTTGACCGTGCATGGTAGTGAGTAACACCTGTTTTAGGCAAAGGCATTCCCCTAACTTAACTATATCTGTTGTATAACTGACATTAAAAACATTATTGTATATAGTGTTGATATTGTGTTGGACTGACAGTATATTATACCAACTACGCCATGGAATATGGGATATGTGTTACATGTACTCAAGAGTTGTGATAAGGTTATTACTCTGATAATTGGTTAAAGTCCTACTCACTAAATGTATTTCCTAGTGTCAATTAGAAGCTCCACTAAAAAGCGAACCTTGTCCTCTTTCTAACCTTTATGGAGCAACCCTTGTATTTAGGTACTAATATTTATCATGTAGACATGTAATATAAGACTAAAATTTAAAAAAAAAAATCATTGTCAAACTTATGGATTCAGGAGTTGTTTAAAGTTTACTAAAGATGTATAGGATCTGAAGGATCATACATCAATCCTGAAATTAGCAGGGACAACTAATGTTTTAAACTATTTTCATGGTTTTGTAATATCATGTTGAATTTAAATTAATTTTTATAGATTACAAAAATAGATTTACTCAGACTCATCATGATAATGTAGCATCCTATGGCAGTTTATTAAAGATTATTAAAAATAACAAATATGTTATTTGATTCACAGTTGAAAATAGGATGGGAAAAAAACTTCTCCTCTCAATTTAACATAAGGTATTAAGGTTCAGCAAAGAATATCTAACGAGACTATTAGAATTTCTTTTGTTCAGAAAGACACTTTTATATACTGTATAAAAATTGTTATATGTTATTAAATATATGTATGTACACATATGTATAGAAAACAAGGAAGTTTAACTGTAAACCTTTGAACTTGAAAAAAAATGGCTTTTAAGCATTGACATGTACAGCTATTCAGGAGAATGTGACACCATTAGTGATTAAAAAAGGAGAAGGAAGATTTTCCCAAAATTTTACATCCTCATCTAAAGCAGACCTCTGCTTCTAAGCTATTGATGAGGGTTGTTTTGTCTTTAACTTGTCATGTCAATATGAAAAAGTATGATATTAAGAGTGTTTTTACTGCAAACCCACCAAATATGAACAGTACTTGTAGAGTGTCTTTGTTAACATTAATGTTAATCAAGTGGTGTAAAAACCAACAAATTAATGTTTGAAAGGTCACTTGTATAGAAAATTTGAAAAGGCTTTAATTATTATATTATTAGAGTAAACACCCAATGTTTGTTAATAAACATTTATCAACCAAAGTTTTTATATAAAAGTTTATATTATTGCATTTAATATTTACATTAATCCATCTATTTTTTTTTTAATTGTGATCTAAAATTATTTTATTATTTTTTTTGTTCATTTATTAGCTAACGTTTAATCTGATAAAAATTTTATATTTAAGGTTAAAATAGTTTGTTTAATAATAACTTTGTTTCAAATACTTTGGCTGTCTCTTATAAAAGTTAAACAATTAAACAATTATTATATTCCTCAATTTAGTATCCTTTTCTATCAAAATGTTCTTTTATATAATAAAGTATCATCAATAAGATGGTTTGGATATGTGGAAATATATGGAGAAACCTACTAGTGGGATCGCTTCCAATGTTAAGAAGGACTAGATGTGTAGATGGTTTCTCAACTTCATTATTACTAATTTAAACAGTGCATAAGAATCAATATATATACAAAAATAGATTAACAAAATTAGAATGGGGGTGGTGGAGTCCCGCAAATGGTTGTGGGGTCCCCACATCATGCGGGAGAGAAGTATGCTGGGTTTAGGGTGTGTTCCACAGTCCCCCATAATTACAAGTCCTGACCATTAGGTATTTCCTTGAAAATTACTTAGATATAAATCTAGTAAAGATAATACAACTTAGAAAGTCCTTAACAGTTCACTATAGTGTAAAGCCCAACAACCAACCAAGGGAAACAAGAACAAATTTTGTTATGATAAAATAGGTGTACGTACACCCCCCTAACACTCTAGGTAGAAAAATTTAAAATAGACTTAACCTGAAAAGAAATACATTGGTATTAATTTTGCACTGCATTTATTACAGATTGCAGAAACCATTAATTAATAAAATACTAAATTATGATCCATGATAAATAATTCACAAAATTATGAGGATGTAAATAAAGAATAAACCTATTAGGAAACCAAAAGAAGATTTCTCCTTTTTTATCAAGATTATGAAATAATGAGATAAAAGAGAAAACCGCTACTCAAAAAGTTATTTTTAGAGAATTTTTTAATAATATCTCATAAACATAAAGAACAATATCTACATTTGAGAGGTAGGATGAACTTCCCATCATGGGGAGAAGCCTCCGAGTCTAGTGGTGAAGCCCCTAGTAAATTATGTTTTGTATATGAAAATTTTGTTCATCTTCATAATGAAATGATATATAAATACCAGATTACATTTAATTGAAACATATTTTAGGTCCAAAAATCAAAATAAGAATAGATCAAGTATTTATCAAGAAATAATTTTAATACTGGGCCAAAGTCTTTTCATATAGGAAATTGGATTTTATAGATATTATGGAAATTTCCATATTTTGGTTGTTATGTTTACATTAAACAAACTTTTGGGGTACTTTCAAACACCATGTAGCCACTCGTTTTCAACCTCTTCTTCGGGTATGTCACCTTTCCTGAGCACCAAATAATTTTTTTTTCCTTTGTCTTTTTAAACTGAACTAGAGGCCTCTAGGGGCACTTGAGGAGTGGGGAGTTGAATCCCAAAACCATTTTTTTTAAATAAGATCCTTCGGTACAAACAGACATCGTTCTACTTTGTATTATAGATGATATATTTAGTAATCCTTATAATAAAGTAACAGGATCTCGCTAACAGCTGAACTGATATGGTTCTTTATTAAGTTTAGCTTCTCCTAGGTCGTGGGAAGGTTTATAACTATTTGGGGGAGGGTACCACCATCCTCCTAAGAATTTTTTTTTTAAATTAATTCTTTAACTAAGATTAAAATTGGAAAGGGTTAACCTCCCTTTCCCAAAAATTTTGTTTTATCTTTTCTTTTTAAAACTAAAAAAATAGGGATCAACTGCAGTTCACGGTAAAATATTCCTGGTAACGAATATTTCCAAACATCTATGAATTTTAAAGGCTGCTAGCTGCAATGAATGTACAGATCATAACCGCACATCGTTTTAAGTGGCATAACAAGGCCTACAAAAAAATCTGTAAAAGCCATAAATCAATAACGCACAATTATCTCGCAGTGCAGAGAAATGCGCGAAAAATACATATTTTATGCGTTTTTTCTTCAGTGAAACTTTCCCTGTGCATCATTTGATCTTGGAATATCCAGATTATTTGTAGGGCTTCTTATGTTGCTTAAAACAGTGTGCGGGCATGATCTGTAAGTTCTGCCGTTTGGCAGCTAGCAGTCTTTAAAATTCATAGATTTTTGGAAATATTATTACCAGGAATATTTTATCGCCAACTGCAGTTGATCCAAAAATAGTTATCGAATTCAACTCCTCATTCATAAAGTGCCCTAAGAGCCCTCTAGGGGTGTAGCCACTATATATTTTTCAGATTTTTAAACACAAATCTATTTGGATCTATTAACTGTAAGTATAAACCGGTGTTATTTGTGTATGTGTTAGTGTGCTTTTGGTTGGTTTAATGCAAGGTTTAAGTCTAAATCACATAGCTTCATACATTTGAATCATTGTCTACTCAATTAGAAATTAGAAATATTAATTGCTAGAAGAAGACATAATTCATAACTTTGCAAATATTTGACTTCTATATGAATGTCATATAATCAAAAGCGTGGTTGTTTATTAGATTTCATAACAGGGGTGTTAGTGGGTATTAGTGGGCTGGTTTATTTTACATGTTAGGGTAAGTGATAATAGCCCTCGAACAATTGACCTCAATTTGACTATTTTGTAACTTACAAAATGTACGAAATCAACAAGGTAAGCAGTATTTATCAAATAAAAAATATTGAGAATTGTAGAACTTCTTTATACAGGGTGTTTTTTTAATAGGACAAAAGTATTGCTTAATATTACCCACTTGCCATTGACAGAAATTAATTATCTATATCTTAATTTCTTCATTAGGTTGGGGCAATTTGTATAAGAAAAAATACTTGGCTATTTGCAACAAATTATGCCTTAAAAACCGGTTTTTCCAAATTTTGAAAGATTTTTGGATCATGAATAATTTAAAGGGTGTGATAAAATGCGTATATTTTTAAAATTCAAATTGTGCGGCTTGTGTTAATAGTATAAAAATGTTATGCATATCGTTAGAATCGCAATAAACTCTATTTTTTTTTTATGTTTACAAAATATTCCTGTGCTACTTATAGTTTTGCAGCTACGTGGTAAAATGTCCCAACTTACTTAAAACTTTTCAACCATTCTCACATTTTCCAATGTAGCTTCTATACTACAAATAGCATGAACATGATACATATATTTCCAAAAACTAGAGTTTGTCACATTTCTAACAGTATGCATAACATTTTTCTACTATTAACAAAAACCACACAATTTGTATTTTAAAAATGCACACATTTTTGCAGACTCTTTAAATTGGTCATTATCCAAAAATCTCCGAAAAATAGTTACCCAATGAAGAAATTAAGATATAGATTATTAATTTCTGTCAATGGCGAGTAGGTTATATTAAGCAATACTTTTGTCCTATTAAAAAAAACACCCTGTATTTGCCAAACTTAATAAATTAATCATCTTTTACATATTTTTAAAAAAATTGTTTTATTTTTAGAATTTTCTTTAACATCTTGTTTAACATAGGAAATTTGTCTTTTCCTCTTATCCTAGACGGATCTATATGTTGATAAGAAAAATCAAGGTATGTTTTAGTTAAAAAATTAGTTGATTTTTTTGTCTCATTGTCTGTGAGACAACAAATATGACAAATTGTCTTTTTCAAGTTATATAGCAAACACATTTTGGAAATAGAATTTTTGTTTTAACCACTTTTCTGGCCACAGGCTATACTGTGTAGTTTTAATGAAAATTTAAATTAAAAAATTTTTAAACTCCATTTTTCCTTTAATCTAGGATGGATTATCCAGCTAGTATGGAACGATTCTTTTGGATCATTTGCTTATCTTTGCTAGGTATTGTTAATATTATTTTAGTTGCAATTTTACCTTATAATTCACTTTGTCTGTCCCTCCATCAGTCTGTCTGAAACACTAAGGGGGAAAAAAGTGATTTAAATAGCTGTTATTACAGCTAGGCCTCGGATTTTTCTCATCAATATTCCAAATATTATATTGTATTTTTTCATATTTATACATTCATGGTCGACTGACTGCATTTTGATAGATTTTTAGCTGATCCTCTTCTCTTTTACACATATCTTTGGTGTTTATGGTCCAATTTTCAAAGTAATTGTGGGTTTTCTGTAAATACAAATTGATTTTTGTTTACATAGATGAAACATGAGTAACAATATTGTAGATACTTAATTCTCAACTTATATCTAAAATAAATTTATGATCTTTTATTAAAATTCCACTTTCCATAGAGTATTGTGGGTGTGTTTGTCATGTAACATTTTTTATGAAATCTTCATAAATTTATCATTTTTCTATCTCCTTTCCTATCTTTTTCATTTTCTTCCTCATTTCAAGGTATAGAACATTGTTTAATGCCAAAACATAACTAGATTTTCCAATTAATCCTTGACAGTCTTCCTCACAATTTATCCCTTTTATTATTCCACTTTTTTATTCTATTTCAATCATTGCTCTACTTTATCTAAAACTTCATTGCAAAATAAACACTCCTTATTAAAAAATAATTGTCCTCGTTAACTTGTTAATGCTGTGCTATGTAAAATCATTTAAATGTAATTTAATTGAATTTTTACAGAGAGATATGCAACTTCATAAGATACCTGTACATCATGCATACAAGAATGTTGTACTATGGAAATCATAGAACAAAAGCCATGAAAATGTTAAATGAAACAAGATATCTTATCAGTGATACTGTCCAAGGAGTATCAAATATTCTTTATTGCAGGGATTTTTCAAAGTTTACAATAATATATAATAGAAAATTAACATAGAAAAATACTCTATTTTCAAAACCAACCCAAATTATATTAAATCATTTAATTTGTGAAAGCACTAATCTTTCATAATCTATTATATTAAACTGAAAGTTTTTATATGTACTAGGAGTAAGTTTTTGTGTGACGCACTATCAAGGCTACAAGGAAGAAGTATATTTTATGATGAGAAGTATGATGCGTTATCTATCATAGAATTAATATTAGATTTAGCAACTCTTCAATCTATAGATTTGGGTAAACCAATGGAAGCAATGGAAATAGCACTGCAGGTACAATTAATTACAGGGTTTCTCACACAATCTGAATAGGTCATGCTAATAGACATAGTATATCTAGATAGTCCAACTGATGATAATTTTCATCAAATTAAAAAAGGAAATTTTGGCAGACAGAAGCTTTTGTTTACATTTTTTTTATATATACTAGATATACAAGCGACAAACTTGGAGATGAATTTATTCGACAATTTGATTTTAAGAAGGCTAACTTTATTTAAAGAATTTCATAACTAACTTAATATATGTTTTGTCTTATACTTCACATTATATGTGGGAAGAATTTTTTACACAAAATAATTTACTTAGGAAGGGTAAATCCTAAAATATGCAACAATTCACAGCTGACTCATAAAACGAACAAAATGAAAAATTATGCCCTTATGTAACAAAATGTGTGCACAATTTCAACCAATGAGAGCTCTTGTATGTTCCTTTAGATTCTCCTATTGGAAGAATCAGACAATATGTCTCTTGAGCAAATCTATTTTCATGCTTTTCAGCAATTGTCCCCTGTTTAGATCAAACCCCTTATGTTTAACCCAGGCAGCATAGAAACTTTAAAATCAATGTTTAATTTCTAGGCTCTATATGAGGAAGAGATGGATACTACAACTACATCGACAACTGAATGGATCATGGAAGGGAATATTACAGATTTTAATTGGTATAAAAAAAGATCTGCAACCTTTACAGAACAGTACATCAATTCAAATGGATTAGACAACAACATTGATATAGATGTATGTTTTTTTTTCAATCTCAAGTTTAAAAAGGCAACAGTTATCTAAATAGATATGGAAGAGTAATTTTTGAGAAAATTTTACCTCATTGTAATAAAAAATTACTTTTGCTAAATTGGATGGTCAAAGTGATCTTAAGGATACAAACAGTAGGGCTATTTGGACAATGAACCTAAACAAAGCTTTATCCTAAGAAATCCAACTATACCTAACTCATTATACTAATGAAATGAAGAAATAACTGCCCCTTTCTTACAAAATTCCATATATTTTCTAAACAATAACTTGGTCGGTTTTTCCCTCCACTATTTTCCTATTTAGAAAGTATACATCTAGACCTTTCCTTTATAATTTGTTTTGTAAAGAGCCTATTATGCTTATAAGAAATTATGAATAAGTAAATGTTAAGGTTTCATAAATAGAAGAATATCTTTTATAAAGATAAAGATTCTTTTTAGGAGTGGGCAAGGGTTAAGCTACACTTCCTTATAATGTAAAAAAACTTCCTGTGACTCAAGAGAAATCTTTACTGTAAAAATAGAACCATATTGATAAGGCAGATAGCAAGACTTTTGGTACAGATACTCAGAAAGACAAATTGACAACTATTATTTTATTTTTAATGTTTCTATCTTTGACAAATTTATAATTATTGTAGGATATAATATTAATGTATTATTTTAGATTAGGGAAATATCTACAACCACTTGTGAATGGCTGATGAAGTATGATCAGTTAACAATGTTGCAAGATCAAAGATTACAGTTTTCTGAGATCAACAAATTTGGAGATTTCATCATCTCCATGAAGAACATTCTTACGCCAAAAGAAAAAGACAACTATGCCATCTTTTATTATCTAACGGAACATCAAATAATACAAAGTCAATCTGAGATTACAGGAACACTAAACAAAGTACTACAGAATATTATCAGGAATGATAACATTACCTGGACATTAGATGATGCCATAGATATATATCTTGCCACAGGTTCTGGAAGAGTTACAGGTATATATAACTTTTTTATATTAACCATCTCCAATTAACTATATTTTCTTTACAGGTTCTAAGATAAATACCCATGGAAATGAATCCTTCTGGTTTGGTTCTTCATCAGAAAAGTGGAATAGTCTCTCTACAACAGAACAAAATTGCATAGACTTAGAATATAGAAATGTGCTCACAACAATGGCAGAAAAATTTCATGACCCCTGTACTACACCTAAAAATTTGTGCAAACAATTTTGCTCAAACTCAAAAATTTTAGAGAAGCATATTCACTCCAATTCTGACCTGGAAAAACTTATGTTTTATGTTTCACATCCAACTTATCCAGATAGAAAAGGATTAAAATTGGTCCCATTTTGCTATGGTGGTGTAGAGACCAAATCATTTAACTCTAAAATAAAGAAAGGACAAATAAATTTAACTGAACCATACAACTTTTGTTCAAGAATTACACAAGTCATTACAGATGTAGGAATTTGTACAACAATTCATTTTAATGTAAGCTATTTAGACAAAAACACAGATGACAACATCCATAAGTAGCAAAGCAAAAAATCATATATATTGGAATACATACAAGTAGATTTTAAGGGTATTTGTTAAAATCTAGAATAGATTTATTGGAGAAAAAAAACAAAAAGCCTTATTTCATTTTGTATGATGACTGACAGACTGATGGTCAAAGTCAAAAGGCAAAAAAAAATTGTGGAAAATACCAGTTTTTGACGGCAGTGGCTATTTTGCCGCCATTTCTTTATAGTTCTATGTTGTACCCACAATGCGTTCGAAGATGCTTTGACTTTTGTGTTGGAACCTAAATTAGGACATAGTGCATTTCATTACCCTAGATACGGTAACTTCATTTCACTTTTAAATAAATTCGAAAATGCAGCCGTTTTTAAGAAAATTAGATTTGAAAATTTTTAGTTCAATTTTCATCCCCTAAGTTTACCGCATAATCATAACAAGGAAAACAAAGTTTATTTTTTTTAAATTTTGAACAAGTTTGCTTTTATAAAGTTCTTCATAAAACCAATCCTGAAGTGATTTGATTGATGGCCAATTTTATCAGTTGCTTTGCTTAGGTCACGGAAATTCAGCCTTAAAGGGACTGTGGACGAAAAAATTTCTCATCCGATTATCAAACCTTAACATCATCTCATTCATATAATCTCAAATATAGTGCAAAACTCTCTCTCGTTTCCTTAAAAAACATTTTTTTCCAACAATTTTTACTATGTCCAAGATTGGGAAAAAAATTTCCAGACTATATAAATGTGCAGTTAATTGTCTTTTTTTCCTTCTATAGCTAAAACTAAACTTTTTGACATAGTTCTCTATT
>LS057326.1:0-11068 GCA_900241095.1 Acartia tonsa
TTTCCTTCATATCATGATACCTTAAAGTATTTCAATTTGATGCCAATATAGCATTTCTTAGTTAAACAGGGCAAAAAATGGGTTTAGTTGCTTGTCAAAAATATACTTTAGTAATTAACAAGGATGACAACATCCATAAGTATAAACCCTGTATGGACCAAATAAAATCATGAAAACTTTGAACATAGATATGGTGAATCTTTACGAAAAATCTTAAAAAGGAGTTGAGAAAATTATGTTTCCCAAAACATTCCAAACGATGGATATTTAGAATTAAAGAGTATCTTCGCCACTTATCAAGTTTCCCACCAAAACGTTCCAAGCGGTCGGACAGGCGTACATTTGGAATTGTAGAGTAGCTTCGCTTCTAGCAAGGTTTATTTACCTACAATCCTTATCCATGAGGGCAAATTCGTCTCCTTCCAAGGGTTTTATCCATTCTGGTAGACTAAATAAAAAGAACAATCATTTCATACAGTTGCTATGCTTGTAACAAAAAACGTATTTTAGTGATTTTAGTAATAGCTTGAAAATAAGGGTTGGGGAGAGGGGATTCTGTGCTCGACTGGGAATTTTGAGGGAAACCACCAAAATATGTATTACCTTCCATCCTCCAAGTAGTAAGAGTCACCTTCATCGCATTCTGTTCGTACTCGGTGCTTTGGTATAAAGGCTAAAAATAAAAATTATTAATTTTTAGGAAAACTTGAAATTAGAAGCAAGCAATCTATACAAAAGTACTAATCCTGTGGAACATCTGTTAATACTGTTAAAAACTCAATCAAAACGGCTAAGATACGTAAAATTTTACTTAATCATAAGGGCAAATATGACTATTGATACTAACAGATAAGGCAATTAACGATAAATTGATGTACCATTCCAATTATAATTCCAAAATTACCCCATCTGTAGAGTAGCATTATTTCTGATAATAATCCCCAACGATTTCAAGCCAAACAATAAAAGAAGCTGCTCATAAAACTTTGGGTACCAGTATAATTTACAGTTCAATGTCCTCTCCTATCTTGGGGTTAAGTAAAAGATAAGTTTAAACCTGTAAAAGAGAACACAACAACCGCCAAACCGCCGGCGGCGGCTAGAAGCCACAGCCAAAAGAAGACTCGGCGCTGATACTTGCCAAACTTTCCGATATATTCCATAACCTGTAATATAAATCTATAATATATCTGCATTAGTAATTTTCTCTTTGTAATTTTGATATTGTAATAATAAATGTATTAGTATAGATGTATGATCCAGACAACTACTTGCCCCTAGTGACAGAGACCCTTCTCGTCTGCTAAAAATTTTCGTTTTGTTCTTTTGTAGGGACTCGGCTGTGTTTATATTTCCGGAGCTATCAGCTGATTCCAAAGACCCAATAAAAGGAGAGTTACATATAGCTCATTATGTTCCCTCTATTCTTTTACTTTTATTTTTGCGTCTTATGACTTACAGATGTTATCATCCTTGTTTTTTTCTTTGTTAGAAGTACAGATTCTTTATGATTAAGGTATGTCCTACCGTCCGTCCGTACTTCACAGCGTTAAAAGTACTTTATCTTAAAAATTCATATTTATTTAATTGATTAATTCCATTCAATATTTTCAAAAACTTCCTGCTATTTTAAAAATAATAGTTTACTTTTCTTTTTTCATTAAAGCTATCCTAAACTTCTAATGCTGCGTTACTTATGAACGGGTTCATGGCAGATTTACCATTATCAAAAATACAGTGATAATACTTTCATAAACACAGTGATTTGATGTCATAAACACAGTTTTACTGTCAAATTCACACCTGCATTTTTAGGAGATATGACAAAATACAGTCAATGCACTGTGTAAATGACAGTATAACTGTGTTTATGACAGTATTAAAGGTGTAATTTTGACAGTGGATAAAAAAAATATTGCCAAAAATACAGCTAAAAACGAAATTGACAAAAACACACCAACTTTTTGTCAAAAAACACAGTGGTTATATTTTTGCTAGTGGTAAAGTGGCAGCACCCCTATTTTTTCCTTACAGCAAACTATTTTATATTACCCCCCTCCCCCTAGTTTTTTTCCCCAAGGAGAGGGAAAAATGTTAAAATGTTTTCATTACTCTTATTTTTTTTCATCCCCCGCCCGCAGAATATACACCCCTGGTATAAAGGTAAAATCCCATCAAGAGCTGTGATTTAGCAAATAAATTCTATTTGAAATTGCTGAAAATTTAGAAATTATAGCGGAGTAATGTTGGCAAAATATTTGTTTTGTTCTGTAACTGAAGGAAAGTGGGTTGTGTGGAAAATTCTCACTTAGAAATGTTTGTCAGAATCCTGGTCCTTTGTCCCTCAGTCCAAAATGGTTTATTTATAATGTTGTGGAAATTAAGCTTTAGATCCTTCAAAATAGTGCTTAACATTAACAACACAGGTACAAAAAGATTCATAAATTCGTTCTCTCACTCGTTTGCAAAAAAAAATATTGATACTTCAATAAAATATTAATTTTAATCTACAGAAAAGTGAATTTTGTTTACTTGTTATCCAAGGTGGTTTTGGAGAAAAATGTATTTATAAAAGAAACGTTAACAAAATTTAAAAGAAAAAGAATAAAAGTAATATTAGTTTATTGGGGAAATTACCTATAACTATCAAAGGTAAAGTCACTGTGTGTTGTGACAAAAATCGGGTGTGTTATTGTCAATTTGATTTTAAAACAAAGGGAGGGGGCGGAATTGAAACCAAAACTAAAAGTCAAAGGAACTCAACTAAATAAAGAGTTACAGCTCTGATATTAGGCATGGTAGTTGCTTTTAAGAGGTGCAATATGGAACTGTGAAGAAACGGCAGCGGAACCGCTGCACCCGCCGAAACTTTTTTTGCCTTTTCTCGCCAAATTAGACACTTTTCAATTATCTTAGATAAACTTTTTTTTCCCTAAAAATTTCCCTTATATTTTCACTTGACACTTTTTTTAATATTGTGGTAAAATTAAATCGAATGTGTGTTTTACAGGGAGGGAGGAGACATTGGGCTGTCAATTACATTAGTTCCCAAAGGTTTGTAATAACGTTTTCTTATTTGTTAACTTTGGGAACTTGTATTGAATTCTGATTAGGTAGTTATTTCATTAAGTTCAGATTCCACACATTACAACCACTAATTGTTATCTACAGAATGGGTCATTTTGTGTATCATAATTGGGGATATACAATATACATCTATTTATCGGCCATTGCCTTATCCCTTACTATCCCTGGTAGACGCACCTGTCTCATATCTGAGAGTCTGATCTTGTTGTCCCCCCTTGATCTGGCTATCTCTGTGCAGCGTTTCAGTATCATCTTGGTGAACTTATCACTGCCCGACAATAGGTCCTATACAAAGAAAATTAAAAATCACATAAAAAAAACAGTTTCATGCTTATTTTCTGTAAAGTTATGTGTTCAACACTTTAAAATAGGAACAGAACGCTAGAATTTGGCATGACAGTTGCTTAATGGAGTACTACGTGGATTTGGGAAAAGACAGCGGCCAAACCGCCGAATATTTTTGAACTTTTTCTAGCCAAATAAAAAAAAACTCCTTTTTTTCACTGAAAGCTTGAAATTCTTAAAAATTAACTGCTAAAATTTATTACAAATCATTTTTTAGTAGAACAAAAAATCTCACCTTTTCTGCCTCTTTCATTAACTTGAATCTTGACTGCTTTTGGAACATAAACTTTACATCCTAAATAAAAACATATTAGTTACAATAATGCTTTTGTTATTATATCTGACTTTTTGTAATAGTAACATGATGTTTATCTGCCTGTTTCTTAACCCTCCCTTGTGAAATAATTCCTAAAAAATCATCCCTCCGAATTTATTCTTCTTTTCTTTTTACGACTTAAATTAAAGTTGGTGGGTGTAACTCACCCACCACCTTCACCTAGTCTAAAAAAGATTAAACTAAGTGAAAAAAATTAAGTAATCTTAAAATCGAACAAAAAATGCTTTACTCAAATACATATAACGCACGATCAAGAGCAATGTTATATAGCTTGGCTTACACTTAAAAATAAATAAAATCAATCTAACCTTCAATGGAAAGATAGTTTCTGCCTTCGCTTTAGGTTTCTTTTCTTTCAAAGGCCTTGCCACTTTTTCCTAAATTAAAATGTTAGGTATATTATTTGTCAACACAATTTGAAAATCTTGGTTTGTAAGAAACGCACATTACAATTAAAGAAAAACTGAAATGCCCAGACAGACAGCACAGATACAAGAAACCATAACTGTATAGTTACTGTAGAGTTAAGAAAGCGCAATAGCTAAAGAATTCATAGATACTGTAGACTGGTCTTTATTGTGTAATAAATGTTTGTTTTTTTACTAAAACTTAAATGTTAACTAAAATGAAGGATAAAATCAAGTTTGTGCAATTTTAAGCATTTATTAAACAGATATTTATAGAGTAAATTGTTTCAAAAATAGATGTTTTAGAACAGAGTCCTATCATATTTTTATGTTTGTACGTTAAGATCTAGGAAGCCATTGAACCGATTGTGCTTTCTATTTCATATAGGTCATATAGTGGTTTTAGACAATTTTTTTCTTCTGATCCTCTTCTCTCTTTCTGAGCCCCTGGATGCTGGGGGTGTTACCGCTAGTTTAATATAAAATCACCTTTGGAGTAGCATTTTTCTTGGCTGGTGTATCCAGAAATGAAAGATTATCCAGTGTATTTTCACTTCCACCTTTCTCTCCACCAAAATATCTAAAATAATAGCAGAATAAAAAATGAATAAAAACTGAGCAACTAAAAAGTAATAATATTAACTATGTCCTTTTCTATGTATTAATTTTCAGTCATTAAAAAAGTTTTTTTTTATAAATCTTCTAATAATATCTTACCTTTCCAGTGTGGCTTGTCTCAACTCTTTCCTTTCCTTGGTTGATGGCAAAACTCTTACATCTCCAGAAGTCTAATTTAATGTGTTTTAATAAATATGTAATTCGTCATGGATCTAATGGATAAGACAATGGCCGATAAATTGATGTACATACCCAATGTTAATACACAAAATTACGCCTTCTATTAAATTGAAATTAGTGGTTAAAACGTTTGCACACCCACCAATGAACCAGCAAATCAAAATTCAATATAAGTCTCCAAAGTTGTCAACCCAACGAATAAGAAAACGTTATTAACAAAAAACTTTGGGGGACTAGTGTATTAAACAGCCCAATGCCCCCTTCCACCCTGGTTTTTCGTCCTATAAGTAGTAGGTACATTCTGTGGTTGAGAACAAGTGAGTTCTGAAAATGAAAGTAGCAGTGGAGGCTTTTACAAAATTGGATTCAGTTTGTCAAAACGGAGTCGGAGCTTTTGTTCATAATTGTCGAATTTTTTAGAAACGGAAATTTACCTAAAGTGTTTTGTGTGAGAGGAAGGAAATATTTTGCTGTTAATTAGACCCAAAGTTTTATAAACACCCACACCCAAAATAGTTATAACCCTTCCCAGGACCTAATAAAAGCAGAACCATATCGGTTCAGTGGTTAGCGAGATCCGTCGGAACAGACAGACACACACACAGACAGAGATCCTGTTGATTTATATAGGGATAGTATTTTAAATTCTAGCTTTCTATATATAAATCTCCAAATTCCGCCATTCTCAATTTTATTAAATTTCTAATAAATGTTTATCATTACCTGTGAAAGATTTGCTTTTAATCTGAGTGAAGTTTGATCCCTGCCTACACTGGCTTCCAATTCACTTCTGTTCAACAAATTCACTCGGCTTGTATTTCCAACTTTCTACAAGTAAAAATAAAATATAAATTAAAACAAACACATTTTGGGGACTATCAATTCAGAAATTCCAAAGGTTCTATCCATAGAAATGACGAGAATGTAAAGAATTTTTTTATTGAATTAGTGGAAGAAGTGAACACTAAACGCCTTTTTTTACCCCAAAAGACATAACATGCACATAGGTAGCAGGGGCAATTGGACCCAAGTTAAATAAGTACCCAAAGTTTTAATAAACCATTCTCTCATTATTTGACTTTAAAAACTTTGGGTTCTTTGATTAAACCACGATTGGTTGGTTAAAACTAGTAGTGTCCATACGGCATACCTTCCAACCAATAATTTTAATTTACAGAAGGGTCATTTATTACACAAAATTTGGATGGACATTGATTTATTCTACACTAGCGGCCACGAACTTAGGGGCCCTTGAGGGGATTGGGGGGGAGAAGGGTTAAGGTAATTAAACACCACAACTTTTGATTGTAGTTTAAAAAAGAAAAAGTTTCTAATTTTTTTGTGGGGGGGGGGGCATTTTTTTCTAGGGGCAATTTCACTTAGGAGGGTGGTGGTACCCTCCCCCAAAATAATCATAAGCTTTCTAAGGACACTTATAAGAAGCTCCCCTTGTCAATGAGAACCATATCGGTTTAGTGGTTAGTGTGATCCTTTTGTTACACACACAGAAACACAAATGAGTCAACAGCCCTGGATTTTCAAAAGACTAGTATTAAATACCTGACTATCTACTTGTTCAACCTCTTCAGTAACTTCTTCTTGGTCTAACATTTCATTACCATCATCATTATCTACATCATCACCAATTTCCTCGCCATTGTTTTCTTCGTTATCAATAGTTTTATCCTTGTTGATAAAAGATCTAATATTTTCAATTGTCTCTTGAACATCCTCGACTTCGTTCTTGAATAGATACTTTATAAATGTGGGATCTCGGGGCTAACAAAACTGGTTTTAATCTTATAATTTTACATTTTTATATCCGCAGAAAGCTGTTTATAATACGTTGCGATAAATAACTATTCTCTAATAGTAGTACCAACAGGCAGAGAGACAATGTTAGGTATTGACTAAATGAGCTCGTAGTTTTAATCTAGACACAAGATCAGCAAGTTACAAAAGGCAAAGTTTCGCTCATAAAAAAAATGAGGGAATATTTAAATAATAATCCATTGAAGATATTAGAAATCTTAAGAATCTATTATTAAGTATCCATCCCTGATCAACATCTCTTTCTTCTACAGTATCAACTTGTGCATCATCATCTACATTCTCGTCATCTTCAGTAGCAACATTGTCGTGAATGATCTCGTCGTTTTCTAGAAAAAATATTCTTGGTAAAGGTTTGTTTAACAGACATGCTTGTCGAAGAGATATACCAGAGCTCGGTAGCCAGGTGTAAGCCTCAGTAAAATCGTAATATTATAAATTTTAAATCAAGCAGAAATGTCTAAACCTGTTCCAATTTTTGGAATTTTACTTTTTTTTGCACACAAGCCGGTTTTAATTTGAGGCTAATGCGCGGCTTCCGAGCCCTGAGAAATACTTCATACTTTACTAACATCTAAATAATCAGTTGCCTCGCCCATAGTCTTAAGGGAAGATTGGGGAGTTCTAATGGTTTAAGGCCATCCAAAGACATCTATAAAGCTCCCCAGAAAATTATAACCAATTCGGCTGCTGGGCATTTTCTTAGATCTTTAGCTTAAAAAAAGATTGTTACATAATATGATAAATGGGAAGGGATATAATTCTTCCATCTCGTAATAAGTGGACAAATGGTACTTTTTAGGATCCGAATTTCATTGTGAAAATTTGTTGATACTTTATTAGACTATTATTACTTAAACTTTGGTAGAAAGTTGCAATTGACGGGGATGGCATGAACAGCTGCGCCGCTAGCAGCTTTATGCTGAAATTCTTTCCATAGATGTTGCATTAAAAAGACAATACTTAAATGTAATCAAATTATTGAAATTATTTCATACCTTGCTCGTTGTCATTTTCATGTTCACTATTATCTTTCTCGTCGTCAGCAGAAATAATAGAGGACTTGTCTTGGTAATCATTCTGTATGTCATCCTTAAATAAAATATAACATAAGTTGGCATTAAAAAAAAAACGCGCGATGCATCTTATACATGTTCGCATCTTATATGAATAACTTATATGAATATTATACAATTTTAAGATTAATTTAATATTCGTAGAAAACTGGATATAATACGATGCTATACATACTTTACATAGGGCGGAGAACCGGTTCTAATTCACTGATATTGATCGGTTTCGGTTCGATACAGGAAAATATTTTGTGTTAAATCTTTTTAAAAAAAGAAACCTGTTGGTCAATTTGATCTCCAAATAATTGTAATCCATTGGTTGATAGCTGAACTCTTTCTGCCCCATTGTCCTAACAAAATAATTAAGATCATTTTTAGTCTTAGATTTTTAAAATTTCAGTGTAAAATGGCAAACAAATTTTTAATGCAGACGCACAAAAAATATTCCTTTACTTATCTTTATAGAAAAGTACTATGGAACGACTAGAAATATTTTCCAGTATTGATCGAGATCAGATTTATTTTTGTTGAATCAAAAATGTTAAGAACCTTAATAACACTGCATATATCGTTCAGAATTATAAGAGTTATTTATCACATCGTTTTATAGTCAGCTTTCCACAGATATTAAAATAAAAATTATAAAATATTAAAACTCATATTTTTTGCTTCGAGTGGCCGAAGGCCTGGGCTAACAAAACTTATCTGAATTTTATGATTCTTATTTTTATATTCCTGGAAAATTGTCTATAATACGATGTTATACATAATTTCAGCATGGCTGAGTACCGGTTCTAATCCAGCGGATATTAACCGGTTTTGCAGCCATACTGGAAAAACATTTACCTCGGTTGTTGATTTATTCTTGATTGCTGCCCTGGAACCCTCATTTTCATTCTGAGCATCAACATGTTCATCATCAATTTCCTCATTATCATTGACAGATTTATCCCTCACAATATCCTGGGGAATTTTTCCAGTGGTTATTATCTCTCGCAGAAGCTCTTTGCTCATTTTAATGATTTCAAGTTCTCTTTGAGCAATTTCGGGTTTGTCTGTGCTTTCCAGGGTTTTTATGCATTCCTCTTCGCGTATTTCTAACATTTGGAATTTATCCTAAAAATAAAAATAATAATAAGTAGGGCTAGGCCGGATACATATTTGGCTGGATGTCGGATATCCGGTAACCATAGTTATAGCGATTGAGACGAGAATAAAATTGTACATTAGAAAAGAAATAGGAAGGCGTTGAAAACTTAGAAATTACTTTGTTATTAGGTAGCATTTGTGTTTCATAAGAAATTTGGACACTAAACTTGATGAATTATCCAATCAAAATCCAATAAAAGTAACTAAAGTTGTTAAGCCAACGAAAAAAAAAGAATTATAAAACTTTGGCGACTAGCATAGGTGAAATAAACAGCCCTATGCCCCCTCCCTCCAAGTTTTCAAATACTGATTTAAGTAATAAATACTTCATACCAGGACGGATATGTCAATAAAAGAAAATAATTTCCCTGTCCCATCTTTATATAACAAAGTAATAAAATTAGTTCTAAAAACTATTCTTACCCTGAACTCTTGGACATCCGTTTGATTTAACTTGGCTATTTCTTCCAACTCTTCCGTAGGTGCAACACTTTTTCTTGTCATATCATTAGCGTTTATACTTTTCCTTGTCAGATCATTGTTGATAGTTCTATGAGCTTCTACTAGAGAATCTTTGTTGAGTGTGTTGGTTAGTGTGGCATGCCTCCATGAGAAATTCTCATTGCTTTCAGGAATAACATCCAACGTATTCTGAATTGATTGATTTTCCGGCCCCGCCGCTGCTTTGGAGACAGTCGATCCTTTGCTGGATATCCAGGAAGTGTCTGTAAGATCTGGCAAAAATGTTTGTGTGTGGTTTGCCCGTGCCTGCATACTCATATTGGCCACGCTGTCGCTCTGTCTGGCAATGCTAACACTGTGGTTCCCAGGGACGCTTTCACTTTGTCTAGCGGCCACGCTGGCATCTGCCTGTTTTGCTGTTGTATCTCCGTCATTTTCTTGGATACCTGTAGTTTCTATCAGTGTGCTCAACCTTTTTTTTTGTTTTCATTGCAAACAAACAAAAAAAAATCGATATCCTTATAATAAAGTATAAGTATTTGTCTGTATCGAAGGATCTCGCTAACCGCTGATCCGATATTGATCTCCTTTACATAGTAGTTTCTCATAGGTCCTAGAAGGTTTATAACTATTTTGGAGGAGGGTACAACCACCCTCCCAAGAGAAATCGCCCCTATTAATAATCAAACGAAAGAAACAAATAGATGGATTCTGTAAATTAATCTTTGTGATTACCATTCTGTATGATTGTGTTATTGTGTGTACGGAAGGTTTGAAAGGGCATAGAGCGAAATAAACTATGTAAACTAAGACATCTATATTACGTTACGTAGGTGAACAATAGTGTCTCAGTCGGACAGACAGACGTTTTTATTTTTTTTTTATAACTTTATAGTTTACAGTCAAAATATGAGTCTTTATTGCAATGAATTTATTTTCCTTTGGCTTTTTCTGGACTGATATTTGCTAGTCTCAGCATTGATAAGGTTGGCGGTCAGATCAACATCTGGAGATTGGCGGTCATTCTGCCCTAAACTGAACCTCAAGGTCTCCTGGAGCCGGAAGTTTTCCGAGGTCAGGCTTCTGATTGTGTGATCCTTTAATCCGGGTGTTACCTTAATTCAATAAATATGTGCAAATATCTTATTTGTACAGTAAGGGGGGAGGGGGATTTAATGTAACCATCTCGTATTTAAAGCGAAACTTGCACTTAGAATCCGAATTTAGTTATGAAATTTGGAATGGGTAATCCTTGGTAAGTCTATTTTCCCTAAATCGAATGAAAATAAATGTATAAATATATCTATGTATTGTATAACCCAGACAACTACAAGGCCCAAGTGCTGGGGATCTTTTTCGTCTGAATGCATATTGCTTTCTGCTCTTTTGGAGCGACTTGGCTTTGCTTATATTGCCAACGCTATTGGCTGATATTTAAAGACTCGGATCTACGCAAGTTCAGGGTAAAATATTGCTGCGCTGGTAACGAATATTGCCAAAAATCTATGAATTTTAAAGGCTGCTAGCTGCCAAACGGCTGAACGTACAGATCATGCCCACACACTGTTTTAAGCGGCATA
>LS057327.1:0-11062 GCA_900241095.1 Acartia tonsa
GTGATCTGTCTAAGAAAATTACATAAGTATCAAAGTCATGTTGAAGACTAAGATCACACTCCTCTAAAAATTCTAAACAATCATACCAAAAAATCACAAATTTCAGAAATGTTTTTGAACTGACGTATTTTTTCAACTACAGATTATTCATCCTAAAAATAAATATTAAGTTTGATAAAATATCAGACCTCCATTAGATATTTAATATTAGACCTCCAATTTACGAATAATTTTCCTACTGTGAGTTCCATTGTTACCCTAATACAAAGCTAAAAAGAAGGGAGATATTTGGGTTGTATTTACCTTTTCTGACAAAACCATGGAATATTGCAAAAAATAGCGGGAGATATGTTAACAATTTCCTTTCATCAAGCACTTTTTATTTAAGGTTAGAAACACACACTGAAAAAAAATGGTAATCATCCTCAAAAGTTACAGGATGTCTATCTGTGTGTCTATTTGTCTTTACCTATGAATCTTGCTACCAGTTAAACCGATATGGCATTCATTTACAATGTAGCTTTTCATAGGTCCAGAGAAGGCTTATAACTATTTAGGGGCAAGGTACCACCACTTCCCAAGAAATAGCCCCTAGAAAAAAAGAACAGTTTATTTTCTCTATTTAGGGTAAGCTTCACATCGGTCACAGGATGGCTTTAGACTGTTTTATTTCTAAATGCAATTATTAGGATGGTTTATGCTATTTTTCAGTCACATACTCCTTAATATTTTAAATCGTATGCTGCTGGGCGAAGCTACTAATACTGATAACAACACTAATGTTATATTGGGTTATTTTTCATGTGTTTTAGTAAAATAACCATGGATCTTTGATAACTACTTACTAGGTTGTTATTTATTTTATTCATGACTATAGGGATAGGTAAATATGAGAAAAATAAACATCCCCCTCAGAAAAGAAATTGTCTTTCTCTGAAAGAAATGGTTAAAAATCCTGTATTTTAAGTTATTTCAACATGTTTCAAAAATATTAATCGCCCATTAAATTATCCTTATAACCTAATTGCATATTGATAATATTGTGTAAATATTATTAAAAATGTCATTTATACGAAAGATATACTTTAAGAAACATAATATTTTTTTTATCTAATAACTTAAATATAACAAGGGTGAAAATAAACACCCTACATTAAGAAAGTTTTATAACAAGCATGACAAATATAATTTAAAACATTAACAAAATTTTATAAATTGCATAAATACATGATTCTGTTTAAGAAAGTACATTTTTGGACGAAGACCAAACTGCATTATTTTTGCACCACTTTTGACGTCATATTCTCTTTCCCAATTCTCCTCTCATCTTCCTCATTTTAAGACGTCACAGGAATCAAAAGTGACACAAAAGTAATGCTGTTTGGTCTTCGTCCATTTTTGAGCATTTTAAAATGTAAGTATGGACTTTATGGTGACGATTATAGAGTTGCTACTCTTTCAGTAATCATAATGCAAAGTTACGTTTAAACATTTTTTACTTTATTTTTCGTTTCTAAAATGTGTAATGTAGAAAATCGATTTTATGTTTTTTGTTTTCTTTAAAAATGTTGCTAGCTTATTTCAGCTTCGCAACAGTTCTTTATTAATAGACCGGCTACTCCCCTATAGGCCTCTAGTCGACCGTAGCGTCGCCTAGCGGTACTTTCTTTTCTAGGGACGATTTCTCTTGGGAGGGTCGCGGGACCCTCTCCAAAAACATTTATAATCCTTCTAAGGACCTATGAAAAGCTATATTATAAAAGAGAACCATATCGGTTCAGGGGTTAGCGAGATTCTTTGGTATAGCAACACACGTAGGCAGACAGAGATCCACTTTATTATAAAGATACAAATAATTATATATTTGCTCTACTTATTTCATGATTAATATTTGAAAAGTAGTATAAAATTTTATAAAATTTTGAAATACTTTATTGTTATTATAGCGCATTCTATTGCATTATTTGCTTAATGTACACAAAGGATGCGAATAAATGAATCAAAAGTTTCAGGGATCGCCAAACGCAGTAAGGAATGGATCAATGGATAAAATTTTCATTGAAATATTTTAACTTTTCATTTAAAAAACGAAAGAAAAGGCATAAAATATTGTTTTCTTTAAATGGATATATTATTACTTGGATCTTACCCCAGATTTTAATGTTCTCTAAAAAAGAGAAACTTGCAGCGGGCTAAAATAACGAATCCCCCCTTCCAATCCCTTTATTCTATCCCCTTCCCTTCTACTGAATGAACGAAATGAAAAATATTCCATGTTAGCAAGCTAAATTGGCCACAATTTTTCCCCCAGTCATAATATCCACCTATATTCTACTACATCCATTATCTTTTGGTAAAATAACTTCTTTATCACAAAAAAAATGTATACAATTAAAGGGTTAAATTCAAAGAAAGTCGAAAACAATTTATTGATATTAAGCCTCTCTTACATAGTGGAAATTGTATCAGTTAAGTGGTTACAGTAATCTTGGAGGACAAACAAAAATAACTTCTTTATACTTATACAATAATGCTGGGATGAAAATGCGGCTAGCGATGCCCAAATATTTGACATTCCAATGGCATAACTATAGCTTTCATATCTGTAGCCAAGGGAATGGTATATACACACAATAGGTGCATTATGTTCCAGGGAAAAAGGGGACAATCAGCTGTTTATTACACTAGTCCCCAAAGTTTTGTAATAACGTTTTCTTATTTTTTGGCAAATAACTTTGGGGAATTTTATTGACTTTTGATTAGTTGGGTCATTAAGTTGAGCGTCCAAACGTTTCAACCCCTAATTGTAATCTACAAAAACATAATTTTGTGTTTCATCATTAAGGATAAACAAACATCCATTTATCGGTCATTGTCTTATCGCTTTATATCCCTGATAACGTTTAGATTCTCCCCCTCCTTCTTCATACAGACGTTCTTGTTGGCTAGCAGAATTTCATTGATAGCAAAACTCTTTAAAGGATTATCTGTGTTAAAATTAATTAAACCCATTGTCCTCTAATAAATTTTTGATAACAAGATTTTTACAGAATTATGATTGACCCCCAATAAAGATTCTTTATGTCTTGTTTTGCGTAAATCCCGTTTTGAACATCTTTTTTTCTTATATAATTTTAGTTTAAACAAGGATGACAACATCCATAAAAGCGAAGCTCTGAAATGGAAGGACAAACAAACATTAACACTTGTAAATGTCAGAACTGAATAAACTGAATATTAATTGCATATTTTTATAAAAAATTGTAAGTAAATTTGTTGTAAAACTGATCAAATACAAGGTACTATTCAAGGACATAATGACGTTTTTAGGACGAGTGTCAGAAATGAACAAGCAGAATATAAATGTTTAATGTATATAAAAAAAATACTGTTAAATACAGGATACTGTTTAAAGACACTAGCGGCTTCGACCCTAGAGGCCTCTAGTGGCACTTGAGGAGGGAGTTGAATCCCAAAACCCATTTTTCTAAATTTAGTTTGAAGAAAAAAATTTATTATTGGGGGGGAGGGCTGCTCCCCCACCACATTTTTTATTTAATTCTTTTTTAATTATAAAAGAAATTTTTTTGGGGGGGGGAATAATTTTTTTCTAGGTGCGATTTCTCTTGGGAGGGTGGTGGTACCCTCCCCTAAAATAGTGATTAATCTTCCCGAGACCTATGAGAAGCTACCCTGTTAAGGAGAACCTGATCGGTTTAACGGTTAGCAAGATCCTTCGGTACAAACAAACAAACAGACAGACATTGTTCTACTTAATATTTATTATAGATAGTTACATTTTTAGGACTTAATTACAGAGATGCTTCGCTTATAACATTGTACCGTGTAAAAGGAATCTGTATTCCAAAAATAATTACTTCTAAAAGCCCCATTTAATACAAATTTTACAAATATTTATATTTTTATTTTGTATCTATTCTAGAAATCCAATAATGATATCGAATTTGATTTTAAAACTTTTATAATTGTAAGCTTGAACTAAAATTCTAAAAATCAAAAATATGGTAGGTGAATCTTTTTTATTGTAAAAGCTACATTAAAACTTGAAAATTGAAACTACATTGGGCTCGGCAGCCGCGCGTCAGCCACGACTATGTCTTAAGGATATCATCAACATTTTAACTCTTTTTTAAAAATTCAAAGCATCCAAACGGGTTTAAAATTGAGGCTTGGTCGTGGCTAACGCGCGGTTGCCCAGCACTGGTTTTAAGGTAATTTTTGCAATTAGTTTAATATAAAGTGGGAGTGCTTAAGAGCTCGACTTGTACTTTGTGGGAAAGCACCCAAAATAGGAAAGAAATTGTCCACGATATTTTGTTTGTCATATTGGCAATCTGAAAAGATTTTCTATCATAACACAATAACTACACATTGATTAATTCTATTCTTTACAGTTTTCTTTTTATTAAATCAACAATGAGAGAAATCAATGGAATTGTTGGTGCGGTGTGAAGCTTTTCTAGTTGGGACCACGAAACCAATAATAATTTTTTATGAATTTGTTGATTCTTTAAATTTATAACTGTAAAATCAGGGATCTAAAGAGATAAGGACAAAAAACTTTAGGGACTAGTGTAAATTGTAATAAACAGATCATTTTTACCTTTCTCCCGGCAAGTAACAAGTGCATGTTCTAAAACATCTCAATAACCACTAGATAGACCTGACTTTCCTATACAGTGAGGCTTTTCATTGCCTGGTAAGGTTTTTAACTATTTGCGGGGAGGGTACAAATATCCCCTCCCGAAAAAAATCTTTCCCCTTGCCCAATTTTTTGTTTAATTTACAAAATACTAAAATTAAGGGGGGGGGGGAGTGTTGAAAGTGTTTACTTAATCACCCCGGTCCTCTTCTTTAAAAGAACTAGCTGTCTGTACTTAGCACGCAAGGAGGGAGGGGACATTGGGCTTTTTATTACACTAGTCCCGAAAGTTTTATAATAAAGTTTTTTTATTCGTTTGCTTTACTTTGGGGACTTTTACTGAATTTTTATTGGTTGGTTCATTAAGTAGAGCGTCCAAACGTTTCAACCACTAATTGTAATCTACAGAACGAATAAATTGTATATCATCATTAGGGATGTACAATGTCCTATCTTTTTAGATCCCTTCGTAGCACGACTTGGTTTCACACTCCCAACTATTATCCATGAGAATTTGTCTTTCTAATGACAAACAAACACAGGAACACACGTTACAAAGACAGGGACAGACATTCACAAATTTTAATCATTGAAATAAAAGCATGAATAGAAAACATTTATTAATATCCTTTATTTTTCAACAAAAAGTGCTTGAATTAAAGTTTATATACTTTCCAAAAAAAATCCCAAATGAAAGCTCCACTAAATAGCAAAACAGACTCTTTAGAAGATTTTAGGTATTAAACATATCCTATGATATAAAGTAGTAAGAATTTTTTTATAAATATTTAATGATAGAACGTTGTCCCTTCTCGCTACCAGTTTTGATAATATTTGTGTTTAGCATTTAGTAACAAATTGAAAATAATATTAGTTTTTGTTATGATAAATGATATAAATACTATCTTATACCCAGGGGGAGGGAATAGTATTCTGAAAATAATATTAGTTTTTGTTATGATAAATGATATAAATACTATCTCATACCCAGGGAGGGAATAGTATTCTGAAAATAATATTAGTTTTTGTTATGATAAATGATATAAATACTATCTTATACCCAGGGAGGGAATAGTATTCTGAAAATAATATTAGTTTTTGTTATGATAAATGATATAAATACTATCTCATACCCAGGGAGGGAATAGTATTCTGAAAATAATATTAGTTTTTGTTATGATAAATGATATAAATACTATCTTATACCCAGGGAGGGAATAGTATTCTGAAAATAATATTAGTTTTTGTTATGATAAATGATATAAATACTATCTCATACCCAGGGAGGGAATAGTATTCTGAAAATAATATTAGTTTTTGCTATGATAAATGATATAAATACTATCTTATACCCAGGGGGAGGGAATAGTATTCTGACAATAATATTAGTTTTGTTATGATAAATGATATAAATACTATCTCATACCTAGGAAGAGGGAATAGTATTCTGAAAATAATATTAGTTTTGTTAAAATAAATGATATTAATAAATAAAGTTTTGGGGTATTTTTTCCCCATGTCCAGCCCCAACCCTGCAGGAACAACAACTGCAAGTTACCCAGTACCCAATATGACCTAACCTAAATTAATAAAAAACTCCCCCCCCCCTCCCTTATTTTCAATTTATTTTTAAAAAGGATAAGATGAGAGAAGGGGGAGGGTGTATCACTAGTACTTAACTTATAACTTTCTCTTTACTCTCTTTTTCTCATCTTACTGCATTTTTCTTTATAAATGTCATTTTCCATGCTAACCAATTCCATTATTATATTATTTATTATTCTTTGCATATTTCTACATCATTTTTTATTCTTTCCTAAACATTATATTATTATGTATCATTTTATTGAAAAAAAATTATAATAACTTTTAAAGAAAATTCTAATACTTTAAACATTAAAGTGATTTGCTTGATTCAACAGTATAAAAGTTGGTAAACTTGTTAATGTTGTTTTGAATGACGTAGTTTTTCAGCGAAGAAGAAGAAATTAGTACGTAAAATTGTCTTCTATTACACTAAACTTCCACAGAAAGTAACTATTTATTATAAAATAAACAATTATTAACTTTTCTATGACAGCTAAGCATATGAAATATCAATTCTAATCATGATAAACAAAATTACCCCTTCTATAGAATAAAACTATTGTTTGGGAACTTGGAAGTTTGTATCAACTAATCAATATCCAATATAGAAGTCCCCAAAGCTAGAGAAACATGTTGATTAAACATTTACTACCCGGTTAATTTCCAGTCCAATGTCCCCTCCCTCCTTGAATATGTATACATATCTGTTAAAAGATAAATATGTATTCACCGGAAATTCAGACCATTTGATGCAATATCCCTCCTAGCCTTGCCACCCACTCCTCATGCTAATTTTATGATAATACATCCGTAAACCTGCGCTCACATTCAACTATAATGGTTTAAGATACCATTTCTCCAAAGAACTATATTCAATATGTACATATACTATACATATGCCCGGTTTTTTTTTGCTAGGGTTGTGCCAAATTTATTTCAAAATGAGAAAAAAATATTTGATTTTCATTAACAAACCATATTTAACCAGGAGGAATTAAGTTGACATAAAATGAGATGATTATATACCTATGATGCCATATATTTAATTTAGCTAATTCGTCGACATTATGGGAGACTATAAAACTATAAAACTTTGGGTGCCAGTATAATTTAAAGCTCAATACATCTTTGGTTTATATTTAGTATATCTACCAAAAACCTTTATTTTAAAAAATTTCACCATTAATTTCTAAAAGTGCAATATTCCTTTATATTTTGATGCCAAGAATTAATTTTCTACATTTTTTTCTACCAAATATTCTAACTTTTGTAGTTATCAAACAAAATCATGCTGCTGTGATAACAATAACAGTATGAATGCTTTTATTGTTATTCTCATTTCTAATTTGGGTCTAAAAAAAAAGATTTCTTTTTGACTGAAAGAAAAGTTATTTCATAAAATTTCGCCACATGCCTAAACCTAACAATGTACCATAATATACATTCTAAAAGAATAAATGTTTAAGGAAATGGGAAGAATTCTACCTTCAGCTTTTATTCACGTTTTTGTAGTTTGCAACTTTTTATATTCAAAAATATGTATCAATTTACTAACAAGGATAATACAATTTAAAGAAACGCAGCTAAGATAATAAGAAACTCTTAAGTGCTTTTTAATAGATATGAAGACTTGTAGCTTTCGGTTTTATGCATGTTTTGAAGTTTGTAACATTTATATTTAAGTACATGTATCAATCCTTATTAGTAACAGAATCTGTGTCTGTTTGTCTGTATATACCGCTGAAGTGATGTGGTTTTCCTTTTCAGTTTTACTTTGTCCTGATAAGGTTATGCCTATTTGAGAAGGGTACCACCATCCTCCAAGATAAATCCATTTAGTTTACTAGATGTTTACATAGATTTTTTATACTAACTGGAGCGCCCTTAGAGAACATAAGGTTCAACTGTTAGAGAGTTCCCTTGGTATATACAGACAAACATCTTGTTACTTTTATGTAAGGATTGCTTGTACTTAAATGCTTACATAGATTTTTATATTAGATTATTTTTCCCTGCTAAAAGGCGAGTAAAAAGTTCAAGTCACCAAGTTTCATTAACACAAATTTTGTCTTGTCACCTACCAATGCAAAGGTAGGAAACCTCAAGAATAGGCACCAATATTCATAAAACTATTTTAATCCAAATATATTATTACAAGCAGCTATGCCCCTAGAAAACAAAATTCAGGGGGGGAGGGGTAGTCAACCGCCCCAACTTTTGATGTACGTTTAAAAAAGTAAAAAAATAATGTTTTTGAGGGGTTTATCTTGGGAGGCTGGATACACCCTTCCCAAAATGGTTCTAAACCTTCCCTGGACTTATAAGAAGCTTCCCTGTATAGGAGAACCATATCAGTTCAGCGTTTAGCAAGATTCTTCGGTTCAGACAGAGATCCTGTTACTTTTATATAAGGATAAAAAACTACATTATACATTTTCACTTTTAGATTCACGAATACCTCTCAAAGCAATAACTTATTTTAAGTAGCGAAGCTACTCTATGATTCTCTATGTCAGTCAACTCGTTAGTCAAGGAGAAAGAATGAGCTTCACCTTGGAAGTGTTTTTAGATTGGAAGGCCTGATCAAGAGAGCTAGTATACTTAATGTTATAGGGGAGTTGGGTATTTTCTTAGTTGCTATTTAGGACAGACAGCTAAATATTTGTGTATTTAGTTTTTCCTTACCACACAGTATTTGTACTTTAAAATTTTAAAAGAAATTGTAATAGATAGATAGCTAAATTTATAAAAAAAAAAATGAAATTGAACTGTATCAAATAAGCAACTACTCTTTAACTTTTATGGTCCGTTGGTTTATCTATAATGCTCTGGAAAACATATTACTGCGTTAGACAAATATATTTTCCTCGGCTGTTATTAAAGTATGAAGTAAAGGTTCTGCAGTACAATTAACATCTACTTTGTTCGTATGTCTGCCAATTTATGGATGTTTTCAATTACTTGTGAAACAAAATCATAGATTTAAATTTGAGAGTATCTTATTCTGTCAATGGATAGGAAAGCTTCGTTTTGGAATACATAAATCTACCGTCATGGACAAATATTCTGTATAACAAACTGTACCGTAAATATTTTTGTTCTATCTAAAATGTTGTTGCTTAAAATGAGCTAATTATGGGAAAATTGTTTAAACGAAAGTAATTTTACATTTAAGTTTAATTCTAAAAGAATATTTTCATTGTAGCCTTACTTTTTAAAGTTACTAGATGCTTCGTCCCTAGCCTCTAAATGAGGGTGAAGGAGATCAATAAATAACCCAACACCGCCCCCAAGACATTTATAAAGCTACCCTGAAAAGAACAACCAAGTAGGAATAACATTCTGAGACCATGAACTTCAGCCAAAAAAAAACACCTTAATATTTCATATATATAGCATAGTGGCTAAAACCATTCCAAGGCCTCAATCTAAAAATACAATAGCTTAAAACCATACCAGAACAAATGCAAAGATTTCCAAAAAAAAGGAGAACTCAGTTCAGCAGTTAAAATCTTAAGACAAAGACAAAAAAAACTTTTTCTTTATATAATAGGATACTAGGATATATGTAGTTTTAAAAGCTATCAAAATTATAAAATATATTTTGTAATTAAATAAGTTTGTATTTTTTATCACAGTATTTACAATTATATGAAAACAATGCAATATGCATCAATTTAACAATATATTACTAACAATTGTAAAAATCGTAGAAAAAGAATCAATATCAAATAAACTCTGCTTCAATAATTATTTGCACTTAAAATTAAACCAAAAATAAGTAATATTAAAATCTTAGTAATTTAATCTATGAAAGCCTTGTCATCAAATGTAAAAAATGCATCGGTCTTTAAGGTTAGGGACGATACCTCTATTAAGGTTAAAAACCCTTCCCCATTATAAACTACTAGAGGTCAGGAAAATAGCCTAATACCACCGTAAGATATTTGTAATGCTTCCCTGTAAAAGTAAAACCCATTCGGACGAGCAATTTCCGGTATCTTGAGCTTTAGACAATTAAAACTATTATAGTTATACTTTATACTTACAGCAGTTAGCGAGATCTTTCGCTATAAAAACATATACAGATATGCAGTTCAACAAACAGGTTATAGTATAAAATTGTACAATTATCAATACAATAAAAAATACAGCAATCAATCAATCAAATTTAACATTTCCTATGGTGTATCTTTCAATGGCATCTCCTCAGGTTCAGGTTTTTGTGTGGGGTTCTTACCCTCGTCAGGCACCTTCTCTGCTTGCCATTTCTTTATAGCCTAAACATAAAAGTAATCCTATTAAATAAAGTAGTAAGTTTTTTTTTGTCTGAAGCTTAAGATTTCAATAAGTAACAAAGAGATCAATTTCTCCATTTAATGAAAGCTTAACATAGTTTTCGTGATGGTTTCATGATAATTAATCTTTAGGTGTAACTCTTGGGTGGAGTGGTTTTAGGCTATTTTCTGCTTTTCTTTCCCCTTTGAATATAGAGCACCTAGATGCTTCGGGGCGCAACCGCTAGTAGATATATAATATACGAAAGGAGAAAAATGGTCGTCAATTTAGGTTGCTAACATGGACATCACCTATTGTTCAGTTCATTCATCCATTAGGTGGGGTGTTCTGATACAAGTTTCACTTTATTAGAGTAATGATAATCTGGTGTAAGACCCAAGTAATAATAAATTCATTATTACAGTTATTGTAAATGTATTGCACAAATATAAATCTATTATATTAAAGAAATTTATTCACGAAACCTCAAAACATAGTTATAGCGTGTTCCTTAAAAATTTGACATGTTAAAAA
>LS057328.1:0-11062 GCA_900241095.1 Acartia tonsa
TCTGAGACAAAGCCCAAATTGTGTTAAAATTGTGTCAAAAATAATCCACGTGACGTAATAAAATGAGGGAGATGAGAAGAGAAGTGGGAAAGAAATTCCCCTAAAAAAGAGATGGATAATTCCTCATTTCTATTACGTCACATGGATCATTTTTGACACAATTTTTACACAATTTGGGCTTTGTCCATGTCTGACAGACCAACAGACCAAGTAAATTACATACTTACTGCTTATCTGTAAAGTAACAAAAAATACCAGCTGTCTATCTTGAAAAACAGCTGAGAAAATAACATTTTCACCATAAAGTTACAGATGAATTAAAGAATGGACAGACAGACAAAGTACAATAGTAGCTTCTTAACTAAAACATGTCTACTCTGTTCAGGGAGGGAGGGGGCATTGGATATAAAATTATTTTGGTACCCAAAATTTTAAAACCACATTTTCTTCTTAGTTTGCTCAAAAACTTTGGGTTCTTTTATTAAATTTTGGGTTGGTTGGCTCTAGAAGTGTTCAAACTTTTCAAGCAATAAGTTAAATCCAGGAGTGATTTTCTTTATCATCATTGGAAATAATCATAAATTTTTTGTCCATTGTTTTATCCTTTAAGATCCCTGATTTTTTGTTTAGTCGTATAATATTGAAGATAGAGATCAGTTACATGGATCATTCTCATATTATTGGTAAAGGTGGCAGCACTATCAGGAACATACAATAATTACCTATTCAATCCTTATAATGAAGTAACAGGATGTTTGTCTGTTTGTCATTCTGTAACTCTGTCTGTCTGTTTGTACCAAAGGATCTTGCTAACCACTGAACCGACTTGGTACAGGATAGCATCTCATAGGTCATTGGAAGGTTTAAAACTATTTTAGGGGAGGGTACCAACACCCTCCAAAGAAAATTCCCCCACCCTCCCAAAAAAATTAATATTTTTTAACTAAAATTAAAAGTGGGGGGGGGGGTATTTTTCCCTCCTCCGCAAAGCCCCTAGAGGTCACAAAACTGACAATAGTTGATAAATATTCTATACATAGAAACATACTCTGTACCCTTTTTGATATCCAAACTCAAACCCGACACCTTTTTGACAACAAGCAGGCACGCAACCTGTAACACACAATGTAGGTTTATATACTACCATTGAATTTAGTTGTCCTAGTTTGAGCTAAGATTGTATGTTGATATTGCCCAGGAAAATCAAGGAAGATACAAACTGTCACATTCATTTTCCAGATGGCAATATTCGTAAAAGCCCGGATGAGAAATCGAACCAGGAAACTTTTTATAATTTTAAAAAAAATTAAATTTTTACCACTGATTGACTTCTTTTTAGTGCTTACTTGTAATAAATATGGTACCAAGGACCTATAAAACATAGGTCTCAAAAAGTTTGTTTATGTCTGCAAGTAATCTTTCTTTATTCAGGCTTATCTCAGCAATTTTAATTTGATTTTATTATTATTTTGACAAAATTTAAATTGATGTCTGGTTGCTAAAGTAGTAAGATGTATGTGGTTCTTTAAAATTTTGTGCTTATTTTGTATGTTTTGGCCATTTTTCATCAGATTTTATCAATAATTTAATGATTAACATAATTTAAAACTCTGAACAAATTTTGTTTAAATATATCCCAAATCTACTAAGATATATACAGGATGATCAATATGGACATACTTGTTTAGACTTAGTTGTAAAGATTCTTTGGTTATAACATTATTCCTAAATATCCTAGGACTCACTATTAAAAAGGATCAAGGTAACAGGAGAAGCACCTATATCATGTTATTAAATGAAAAATTCATTATGCCTTGATAAAAAATGCTAACTTTCTTTTGATAATTATTAAAATGCTACCAAATGTTACAGGAAACATTACACTAAATATGAATTTGATAGGATAACTCGAACATGCTTGAATTAAGAATATTCATTTCTCGCATTGTATTATAAACAGCTTTCCGCAGATATAAAATGTACAATTATTAGATTAAAACCAGTTTTTTTAGCCCTGAGATGCCATAGGCATCTTATGATTGTACATATTTACATATATATTTCATAGAAAACTGATTATAATATGATGATAGACATAATTTTTATGTATGGATGAGAACCGGTTCTAATACACTGGATTTGAATGAATAAGAGAATAAAAAGTTATTTGTTCAGGTTTCTATCTCAGGTGATGAGTTGGATGTTGAGAAGGCAAGAAATATTCTCAGAAACTTGTCACCCATTACACTACAATTCCACCTTCCTCATGGGTAATAAAGCTATGATTCCACATTATTAAATGTCAATAAAATTTTGATTGTCATATAGAATTTTAATGAAAATACCTAATTATATGATGCAAATTATACTTCATACATCCAAAACTACTACTTTTTCTATGGGCATCCAGAGTATTTTTACCCAAGCTATACCTTTCCATACAGTTAAATGTGCTATAATGTCAATTATTGTTTGAGGGAGTTTATTTCTTGACGGGTTTATGTGAGTACATAATAATTACTGAGGGTGTGGACAATGGACTGTTAATAATACTAGTCCCCAAGTTTTATAATAATGTTTTTTATTCATGGCTCAACAACTTTAAAGACTTTTCAATTTTGATTCATTTAGTTGAGTGTCCAAATGTTTCTACCACTAATTGTAATCTACAGAAGGGGTAATTTTGTGTATCATCATTGGGATTTATTGGCCAATCCCTTTTGATTCCTATTAAAAAACCATATAATTTCTTAAATGTTTCAGTAACAATTTGAAGAAGATTCATGTTGGTTCTATAATGAGTAAGGTATGTTTATATCAACCCACAAATATGGCTTAACACGTTGTCAGGAGGTAAAGAGTTTGAATCTTTGCCCAATGGAGCTTCATAACTAAAGATTTAAGCATGGTTCCTTCTGCTGCTATAGCAGAAGCGCATGATTAATAGACAATTTTGGGCCTCTCCATTTGCCCCCAAATATTATTTTAGATTTATTTCCCTTGTTGGTTATACCTTATTCTTGATATGATTATATTAGCATGGGTCCTTGCAAATGTAATTTCAGGTAGTTCAGCAGTTTGGAGTTGATGTGCAGCAAGATTCCAGAGATTTTCATATCTCTGTCAAAGGAAAGGGCAAAATTAAATTTTTAATTTTCATCAAGAAAAGACAATGGAATCTAAATGCAAATGCTATTAAAGTTTGATAATTTTAAAAAATAATTTTGAATCTTTAATTCTTTGTATAAAAATACCAAGAAGTGAATAGGTTTGATCAGTTTCCCATTTACATTGTTTTCTTTGTTGAAATACATTTGAATAAAAAAATCTTCCAAAAATCACTGAAAATTAAATATACTGAAATTTTTCATAGGTTTGATCAGAGGAGTAAATATATTAAATAAGAGTGGTATCTTCCACTTTTCTCAAATTATATAAAAAAGCTTTAATTTAAAACAAAAGCATGTAAAAAAAGTCTTTTAAAAAAATTTGCCCATAGGCTCTGAAAAGCAAACATCCAAGCTAAAAGATGCATCAAGTCTTATTATGAAAGGCAGGAAAATTTGTCAGTAGAGAATATTTACACATACAGGACAAGTTCAATCAAAAGCAGCAAAGCAATAACATGTGCATAGCATTTCCCATAGTATAGCAATATATATAACAATGGTAAAAGAACAAAAATCATTTCAAGATAATTTTTAAAATATAATCTTAAAAGCTATTATTGGTTGAGATATTTATAAAAGCATTAAATATTAATAAACTTTTAGATTTGGACTTTATTTTTGCTCATATTCATTTCAAACTGATCTTGTGGATTAGAACTGGTTCTCATTCATACAAAAAACCATGTCTAGCATTGTATTATATCCAGTTTTCTACAAATATAAAAATGTATTATCATATGATTAAAACCAGTCTTTTTAGCCCGTGCCTCAGCATCTTGGGGCTAAAAAGACTGGTTTTAATCATATAATTGTACATTTTATATCCACAGAAAGCTGTTTATAATACATTGCAAGAAATAACTATTCTCGTATTCATTTGAATCCGGTGGATAGGAACTGGTTCTCATCCATACAAAAAAAACTATGTCTAGCATCGTATTATATCCAGCATTCTGCGAATATAAAAATGTACAATCATAAGATTAAAACCAGTTTTTAAGCCTGTGCCTTTGGCACCTCGGGGTGCAAGAAATAACTATTCTCATGCAAATGACAAATAAAAAGAGTTGAGTGTATCTACAATTGTTCTTCAACTAAACATTGCTCAGAAGTACCATGCCTCAGGATTGCTGACTTTATAACTTTTTGTTCCTTTTACACTCACCTATATCTTTACCACTGACCCCCTACCACTCTTTTTTTTTTTTTTATTTTATTCTTGCTATTGAAGCAGGCCCCCTGTATTTTTAAAATTTATTCGGGTAATGTAATCGTCTTTTCTCGTTATGCATTACCACGGTAAATGATCTTAACCCTGCGGGGTGTATACGTGTGGTGCCCTAACCCTAGGGGCTACCCATTCCCCTATATAACAAAACCTAACCTGATCTAAAGTAATAAGAAAAAATATCACCCATTTCTCCTTATTTTCAATTTATTTCAAATGTAAGTGGGAGAGAGTTGTACTTTGTATAAGGTGCCACAAGTGCACAAGAGTGCCATAACAAGCATGTTTAGTCATAAAGTACTTTTTTGAAGCTATAACTGGCAGTATTCTGTGAGTTATTAGGTATAATTAATCAATCAATTAAAGAAAATAAAGTCAGCCTTTTCTTCAGTGTTTGGTCCTCAAAATTGTAACCTCAAGTATATAGCACAAAAAACAGGTATACTTATGCTTATAAATTTTAAACAGATAGATATGGGACTAAAGCATGGGGTAATGACACTGGTATTTTTTTAAAAAATTATTTAAATTTTAAATCTCTATTATGCAATATTAAATATACTTTTTTCCAAATGGCTTTTAACTAAATCAAGCAGAAATGAATCAGATTAGATCCCTCAATAGAAATGATTGCTCTGAAATACTGGATTATGATCTGTTATTAATCCTTATTGAAAAAAAACTTGTATTGTATAATATATGGTATAATTTAGGAATGTTCTTAACGTAAAATAAAAATCAATTGAAGGGATTTAATCTACTTTACACTCAGGCTCTTGATCACACAGGAATGAAGTATATAGTTTATTTTTCAGAATGGCTTCAAAACTGACATCCGCTGGATTAGAACCAGAGGTGAATTCTTTAAAAAAAAACTTTTGCCTCATTTAAATCAGTTTGCCTCACTAAAATTTTGGTGAGGCAAAATTATCACCATTAAATTTTTAGCGAGCCTCATTGATTTTAGTGAGGCAAAAGTTTTTAAGAATTCACCTCTGTTCTGAGCAATACTGAAAAATTATGTATTGTAGGTGCAGAAATAGAGGCATGTAGTTACAGGGGAGGTAAGACTGGAATAATCTGCATCAAGTCTGAACATACAGAATCTCTGTTTATTGCCAGGAATTCAATTTTTAATATCTTGCTTTTGCTCATCATCCTTCTTGATTTATTTTTGTTGCTATTTTTCTAATGCACACACACATTAAAGATCTCTCAAAAACCAATCTCTTATTACTAATGTCACAAAAATTGTGATAGTAGATAGCAATTTTAGTCTGATGCCTATTTGAGTTCACTATGATCCCACAACCGTGCTAACAAACAGTCTATAGTGACAAAATTTTATTTATGTAATTTCAAAAAAAATATGTATTTAGTAAAAAGTAGCCATGACTGATGTGATATCAAAGTAAATTTTGGTTAATATTTCATGAACTATGAGCCTTTAGTAAAAAGTGGATATTGCTAAATATTATCAATGTTTTTACAGTCAAATTGCATTATAATAAATTCATATGTTGACATATTAACAACACATTTTGGGTTAACACTGCATCAACAGGTTGTGTAACATTATTTGTAAGAATATGAGGAATTTCATGGCTCATGACCCCAACATAACTCAAAAACATGCAAATTTTGGACACAACCAAAAATCAATGTTAACAAACAGTCACAATTATTATATCTTAAATTCTTGATACTTTAAATAGCTATAAGTAAGTAACACTTCATTATCATTACAGACTGACTTACAGATGAATAAATGTTACTTAATTTTTCAATTTTAACCTTTTTTTATATATATTTAAAAAAAACTATTTTATGAAGAAAACTTTTTTGCTACTTCAATCCAGTATTAGAAATCAGCCGGATTTCTGGCATAATATGTATTCGGCCCAACCCTACTTATCAGTAATGTAGAACTAAAGATTGAAATGTAAACCAGACAACTTCTGATTGGCTTCTGTCCTGTGAGTCTCAAATTTGACATTAATGTCAACTATATTCTGAAAGATGCCTTCCTTGAAAAACTAGAAAAGGGATGAGAGTATTTTTTGATGAAAAAGTTAAGAATCATCAACAAAAGTTAATAGCACTGAAAAAGAATAAACCTGATTTTAGATCAGATTAAGCAAGAATGAAAATTTTCTTGAGTTTAGGGGATTTTAAAATAGGTTAATAGTTTTTTTGGTGATGCTCTTAGCTAGATTCAAAAATACTTAATAGTTATTTCTCGCGTTGTATTATAAATAGCTTTCCGCAGGTATATAATATGTACAATTATAAAAAACTGGTTTTAAATGAATACAAGAAAAAAATATACTTTCAAAAAGGAGTTCAATGTTACAATCTTCATAAAATCAAAATCAAAGCAGGAAAGAATAATATTTTCATTAAAAAAAAAAGAAATAAAACACTCAATGTTGCAATAAGAAGTTGATAAATAGATTATTTTAAAATGCTATGTAAAGGTAAAAAATAATGTGTAATAAGATGCAAGTAAATAATAACTAAAATTTCTAAGCCCTTAATTGGTAATGTGAAAATTTGCTGTTCGTGAAGTGTCAGGTTCATCATAATAGAGACTTTAAAAAGGTACATACAAATGCTATGTCAAGCATGTGACATCAAAATTAAGAGTAGGGGAATGCCTTAACCCATAAACAGGTGCAACACTTTACCAAGCACAATTAGGACTTCCGGATAAATGTTGGGCAAACAAACGGTTTGGTTGGCTATAGTGCGAATGGACTCTTTACACTGTAATTTTGAGATATGTAGCATGTTTCAAGGTGTGTGAAAAGGTCTAGAACCTGAAGCAACACCAAGCCTTTTAAAGGTCATCATAATCTAAAATTTCTATATATTTATGGACAAAGGACTGCACCTTTACTAACTTTTTCCTTCTTTCGATCAATAACTTTTCTTGATTTAAATTTTGAAACGTGAAAAGATATTTATGATGTTGAAAATATTATTTCCCCAGGAAGCACAAATGGTGACTCTGAGATCTCAGGAAATTTTGTGTTTAAGTGTAAATGTGTTTAAAAATATTAAGATCAAATGAGGATTTGAGTTTTATACACATTCTGAAGATGCTCAAACCCAATCAGACACCAGCCTTGATGAATTAACCTTAAAAACATTCTATGAAACTGAACTAAGAATGTTTAGAGCTTTTAATCTCCCCTTCCCCATAAAAAAAAAACATTAGTGAAATGTGGGGTTTATCCAAACATGGAAATTTTATCTGAGCTTTTTATGCCATACTGCATGCATCTATTCTCCCCCATATTGTTGAAATACCTCCAACAATAAGATTTCCCTCCACTGTCAAAAAATCATAATGCTCCAAGAAAAATTTCTGATTCTTATTTCAATGCGGTTATTTTTATGCGGTTATTGGAGTAAATACTTTTAGGGGTCAAAATTTTCCTTCTTTAGAGAGTATAGTAAAAATTTTTTTTAGCTTATTCAGATGGAGAAATACTAACAACAAAATGAATACTAAACAGGAGAACAATATTTCCAATCTGTATGCAGCGAGACTCAAAATACTTAGTACAGACAAGGAATGACAAATTGAAAAACTAAATCTATCCTATCATCATATATGTACTGTAAAGATATTAATACTACACTTAAATGTGGCATAACAGAGGGCTATAGAGTATCAGCACAATTAAATATCAGCAAAAAAGTATATATTTTTGGCTTTTAAGTTCTAGTCACTAAAAGACACATCTGATGACCATGCACAGTTAAGTCTTTCATAAAATAGTTCACAATAAAAGGGTTGGTTTTCTGTTGGGTGTTAATGCATCTTTGGACATATGGTATGTGGAGAGGACTAAATATAGAGACTTGGCACCTTGAGAAGTTATTGCTGGTATTGGTCAGGCACAATGTTGCTGAGGTCTGAGTTGACATCTACAATACCTAACTATGGTTGTATCTCATTCTTACACTAGAAAACTTAATTATTTTTTTATGAAAGCTACAGTACATATATACATACATGATTACCAACTACTTGTCATACTAAATAGGATCAGTACCCACATCAACCCACAAATCAATACCACACAGTCCCACCAGAAAGGTATGAAAGGGGATGGGTTTTTGTCTCAACCTTAATTACAGCAAAAATGATGATAATGTACTAGATATGTGAACAGTATCATACTGCTTAAGGAAATATCTATTATATTATATGATAATGATTTTATGTTACCTCATAAGGGTGAGATTCTCATTTTATTTTTGAGATATCATCTAGAGAACCTACTCGATGACGAGAGGATTCACAATGTGTTGCGGTTACTGATAATGATGATAATACCGCTAGATTTGTGGGTGGTATTTGATATTAATAATAGAATTTATTATGATGATCATTAATTAAAATACTGCATGTAATAGGCGTTATGCCAATAATAGGGCTAACAGAACAACTTATTCCTAGGGAAGATAAGAGCTTCCGTATAATCTTATATCTAATCAATTCTTCAAACACTGCCACTCTATAATTAAAAGTGATTTTTTGGATGTTGTCCCTTGAAAGAAATGTAGATACTCTATTATTAGGTATTTCTTAAAAGTGTTCCTCAGTAAGTCTGGTCATATAAGTATCTTAAGACATGCTTGGCACTCATAGAAGATTACCTTATTACTCCTTCAAAACTATCAAATCTTGTTTGGTTGTGGGGATGTACATCAATTTATCCTCCAAGATGTATGTATCTTTCTTTGTATGTTTTAGGTATGTTGACTGCCCAGAGCTCATGAAACTTCTGAAAGGAAATAATAATACAGTTGATGATTCTTCTGATAAAAGGATTGTTTCTTTTGTAATTATAACTCACGTACCTGTTTCTGGTTTGATACCCTTATATAAAAATAACAGGTTCTCTGTCTGTCTGTTTGTTTGATCTTACTAACCAATATGGTTTTTCTTTAACACAGTAGATACGCATTAGTCCTGCAAAGGTTTATAAGTATTTTGGAGGAGTGTACCACCACTAGAAAAAAATCTCTGCAAAAAAAATTTCATTCCAGTTTTTTAAAACTAAAATTAAAAAAGGGGTTGACAAGAGCAACCTCCTCCCTTCAAGTCTCTAGGGGTGTAACCGCTAGTTTAACATAATTTAAGTTCAATAATGATGAAAACAGCCTGTAATAATTATAAATAAGTATATATAACATGTCTACTAATCTAAAGAAACAAAACACAGAGCTCCCAGCTACTCAGAAATATGTTCCAACAAATCCTCTAAACAGAACCAGCATTTGTTTGGACAGCCACAACATGAACAATTGCATCCATTTGCGACTCAGGGTCATCAGAGTACACACGATCCACATGCAACTCCGGGTCAACAGAGGCAACTTCATCCAATTGCAACTCAAGGTCAACAATGGTCACTCAATCCACATGCATCTCCAGGTCAACAGGGTCAACAGAGTCCACTGCATCCACATGCATCTGAAGCTCAACAAAAGACTCTTCGACCCCTCAATGTGGACAATCATTACAGCAATTCATCTTGTGCAACTTATCAAGACTTGTCAGGAAGATAGCAAGTTCTGTCCTTAAATTATCTTCTTGCAGTGCAGTTACTCTATTGATAGGCCTGTTATTACTTTAAATGAGTTAGTTGTTGTTGGTTTGTCATGCTCTAGAATTATAAAGGGGGAAATAGAATTTACTTAGAAAAATATTTTGTTAAGACTATTTCTCATCCACGCAATAAAAGTTTTGAAACTTTTTTGTAAAGATTTGTAAACATTAAAGATAAATATCTAAATTTTGCTAAAATTAAGATTCTGCTGACAAAAGAATATAGAATCAATATCTCAATCCATCTTATACCAACAATGAACTAATTCTCAAAAAAATCACAAAACCTTTATGAATTTTCAGCTGTTGTTGGGGGGCAACACATCGTAAAATTGACAACCTTTCTATCTGCCACTTTAATATTATTTGAAATTTATTTCACTTGTTGGTTATACCTTATTTCTGCTGCCTGTCTATGAAATTGGTTGCTTATTAATCAATTATATCAACTTGTAAACTTTGTTACCTATTGATGATGTCACCTGTGTTTCTTTTGAATAAAATTGCTATCCCAGGAATGTATAATCCATTGTATGCAAATGATGGAATGTATGAGGGCAATGCAGGGATGTATAATTATAGTTCATCATGTTGTTCAGGGCTGTATGTCATCCCTCCTTCCACATCAGGAACTTGGAATATTATAGCTGGCCATTATTTTATGATGCTATAAATGATTTTTCAGTATGCATGAGAACTGGTTCAAATACAGTGGATATTAATCCGTTTGGAAGCCTAACTGGAAAATATTATCTAATATAGTCTCTAAAATTTAATATTCCATGTAGGAGGTTATTGTTCATCTGATAAATGTTTGTCACATCTCAATCAAAATGCAGGCAAGTGGGTGTTTTTCCTCTAAGCGAGTACTTAATTTTAAAATGAATTTTGAATAAGGAGGGGGTAAGTAGCAAAGCTTAAAAATTATGAATGGATATCGGGAAAAATAACTATATAGCAGTGTCATACAATAAACATTAATCTTGATAAAATAGGGAAATCAAAAAACTTTAAAAATCACGAAACCTTACAAATCAC
>LS057329.1:0-11059 GCA_900241095.1 Acartia tonsa
ACTACGTGGTAGAAAATTGAAATTCTTTCAAATATATGCCATATAAATATAGTTTAACCTATTAACTAGCAAAAAATGTGCGGTTCACTAAACTAAGTTCAAATGCATTTTGTGAAACTACCCCTTTTAAAATAAAGCAACAGACAATGAGCTTTTTTATGGTTCAAAGTCGTCTTAGTTGTATAATATATGAAACAGATTTTAAGTGTGACTTCAGTGTTTTTTGCTTGAATTATAAGTACAAATATTTTTATTTCACTGTTGTACAAAGGAATTGTAAGGCATGATCCTAAAACTCTTTTTTTTTGATGAATTTATTAGTTTCTTGGTCTTCAGCTTTATAAAATTTTGTGACATTGCTGTTATTACCTCATCAAATGCGTTTCTTAAGTCCAAACTGCACAAACTATTATTTCCCAAAATGCACACTTCTTATAATTGAGTAAACTTTTTGAATAAACATAGCCTAAAATCTCACGTTTATAGTCCACTTTTGAAGTTTATATTTTTGCAGTTGGGGTTATGGTTGCGGACGACCAAACAAGCCAGGAGTGTATACTAGAGTTGCTACATATATTCGTTATTTATAGTTGGGGTTATGGATGCGGACGACCAAACAAGCCAGGAGTATATACTAGAGTTGCTTCATATATTCAATGGATCAAGGTATAAAATGACATAATTAATTGACAGAAATTGTTCCTACTGCTACTATGTCAGGTGCGCGAAACTATAATCAGAGTAGGGGGAATGCCTTGGCCCAACACAGGTGCAACTCATTACCGTGCACAGTTAAGACTTCTCAGACAAAAGTCGTGCAATCAAAGAGTTGGTTGTCTAATGGGTGTTACTGTACCTAATACCTCGGGTGTTTGGACAGAAAAGGAGACATTTGGCTCTCCATGGTTATCCTGGGTTGTTGGACCATGGCGTTTCTTGTCATTATTTTTCATCCAATTAACTCAGAGTTTATTATTGCTGCGCCATTTATAGAACAACTTATTCTTGTTAACAACATTTTTATATAGATAGGATTTTAATGGATAGATTAATTTATAAAGTTTTTTATTTAGAGCATAATTGAGGGACAATCTGAATAAGATACAAGAAAATGGAATCATCCTATCATTATCGGTTTAAATTATCTATATATTTATATTTTCTGTAAATATTCTCTTTAAAGACAAATAAAATTAATAAGTTTCTCATTTTGAACATTTATTAATTGAACTGTAAATAATATTAATTTTAAAATTCTAGGTAAAAATTATACAAAATTTAGAAATGCTGACAATATACAAATATCACAAGCATAATAAGATTGAAACTTTTTGATAAAAAATCCATGAAACTTGAATTTTAAAATCTACAAAAAATTTAAAACGTGGATAAATATCAAATAGGTAAATGACCTATAGATAAAAAATTTAATAAAATTTGTACATTGATATGTGGTAAGAAAATTACTTTTTCTTAGAAGCCTTTTTTGCTTTTGAAGCAATAACCTTTTTGGGTGGGACAGGTTTTTTAACCACCACCTTTTTGATGGTTATGGCTGGTACAGTCTCTGCGGCTGCAGCTGCAAGTTTGATACCTCTAGATTTCTTTGTCAGCTTTTTAGTTGTGACAGTCAGCTTTTTCACTAGCTTTTTGGCTTTTGGTTTCTTGACCGTTGTTGGCTTCTTTTTGGCCTTGTCTGGGCTAGGGGCTGCGGCATCTTTGGCAAGTTTAAAGGACCCAGCTCCTTTCTTACCTGAAAAGTGGTATTCTTCATATTTTTGAATATTATTTGTCAAATAATTACATGAATTAGTTTGGCCATTGTTTTCTCGCTAACCACCTAACCGATCAGGTTCATTTCTCTATTCTAGAAAGCTTCACCTAGCTATTAGTTTTAAGATGGTTTTAGGCTAATTTATTTCAAATTTAAGTCTGTTAGAGGTTTTAGGCTGTTTTTTGTCCCTTTCTCTCCCTTCTATAACATAGCATTATTTAAATGGTACTTAATTCATATCTGTAATATTTTTATTTTCTTAATTCGGTTTGCGTCTTAATGAATTTATTTGACTTTCTCTCTTTTTGATAGAAACATGATTTTCTTCTCCCATTTTTGTGAAAATTTTTCTATTCTTTAAGTGTTAGGAAACTGGAAAGTATTATTTACCTGAAACTCCACCAGCAACCAGCTTCTTAGTTTCAACCATTTTCCTGAGGGCCAGCTTTACCCTCATCTGGGTTTTGTTTGCATCTCCAACCTTTTTTTGTCCAGAGTCATAACAATTGTTCATTGCAAATCTTTTTTTATTAGATAATCAACTGTTAATAGCATAAGTATTAATTGAGAAAGAATTTAAGTTTAATAATAGGCATGCAAATTCATTCATTTATTTTACATTATCAATTTTCTTATATTAAATTTTGGTGCTATCCCTGAAATTGCCTTGCAAGAACATACCGCCCACACCCCTTATCTTTAAACAAATTGAAACTGAAGGGGTAGTGACTATGAAGGGCTTCCCTGTACACAAAATAACTACTCCAGCCCTCAATTTATTACAAATAAGAGGGAGGAGTGGCTCTGCGCGAGCTAGGCATTTAGAAGAACATAGTCAAAGTTTTAATTTTAAATTATTTGTTTTAAATTGCTTCAAAAGTTTGTAAATATAAGTTGATGAAAATTGTAAATGAACTTTTTAATGACCCATGCCTTGTAGTTAGCAACAATATACTTGAGTATTGCTTGGCGTGAGCTTCCATTCTTATCCTTCAATGCCTAAAACAAAGAAAAGTTAAGACATCATTGATCAGATTTTAGTAACACTAGCTTAAAACAGGTTCTGCAAGTCTGTTTTAGGTACAGGCACAAAGATGTAAAAAAACATCTTGTAATGAAAATAAAGGAATAAAAAAACTTTTTGTTGATACTTGAAACTACAGTTAATCCTAAAATTAAGTTGTTGAATGAATGTTTTTCTAATATATCTAAAACAATTTGGCCAATCGGTAATTAGATTTTAAAACAGGTTTATTTCTTATGTCAGATATGTTTTGATCTTTTAAATAAAAGTTCTAAAGAACAACAGTAACACTGAGAAATATCTGTTTAAATGTTTACCTTAATGGCTGCTGTAATCATATTAGCAAATGGTGGGTGGTTAGCTGGAGTCTTGGGCTGCACAACTTTCTTTCCCTTTACAATACAATCAATATAATAAGTAGACAGACAGATAAGAAACTTTCATTTTCTATTTTGGATGATATACTATTAAGATAGTAGAAGAAAGTTGTCTAAATGATTCATATCGATAATTGTAACCTACTGAAGGGGAATATCTATTGGGGATATACATCAATTTATAATTATCAACCATTGACTTATTTCTTTACAACCTTGATATCATCAAGTATTTACCATTTAAAACTAAATTATAAAATACTGAAAACTGAATCATGATTGCACTATATTCCTTTGCTTTTGCAGGTTTCTTGGCAGGGGCTGCTGCAGTTGTCGCAGGAGCATGTGCAGGTGCTAATTACACATTTTAGTGAAATATCACAGTCACAATACCTACTTTATTCCTTGCTATTGTTTTCAAAATGGACAAACAATAGCTTGTCAATTATTTAATTCAGAGTTAGAAATAGCCTAAAGACATACAAACAAACATAAAAGCTGGCTACATAAAACCCTTGAAGAAAGGGGAAAGGTGGGTAAGTTGACCCTTCTCTTTAAATTTTAGTTTTAGAAGAATTTTATTTTGGTAAATTTTTACACTGGCGAATTATCTTGGTTGAGTGGAGGTACCTCCTAATTCAAAAATAGTTGTTAGACTTCCCTAAATCTATAAGATACTTCACTATCGGTCCAACGGTTACAGAGAGACATCCTGTTATTTGAATATATAGAATATGGTTACAGGATTACAACAAGGGCGACGACATCAAAATTGTAAAAATTACACATTTTCACTAAATTCCTTCAGTCTGTTCCTCTGCCTCCTCCGCCTCTTCCTCTGGAGTAGTTTCTTCAGTCTCTGTTTCTGACACAGCGGCAGCGGTTTCCTCTGCAGATATCTCAGACATTTTGTCTTCTTTAGAAAGATAACAAGAACGATCAAGTACAATATTAGCAAAGTTATTTAGAAGAATAAGCTGAATAATTTAAATGTCTAGTACTAACTTTATTAATGCAACAGAAAGAGTTGAAAAAAGAACAACTGACAAAAGAACATGAATATTTACTAAGAAGCTACGCTTTTTAGAAATTGCACTTTATGCCATTATAATTTATTCAAGTATCTGTCTTATATTTTAAAAATGCTCTGACAAATGACATTTAAAAGAGAATGACAACATCCATAAAATCAAAGGTTGTAAATCAGACAATCCCTATATCAAATTAATAGGAGTTCTATGGTTCTCCTTTACAATGTAGCTTGCCTTAAGTCCTAAGGAGATTTATAACTATATAGGGGGAGAATACCGGAGTGGATACAAAACTGCGACATTACAAAACCGCGACAATTACAAAACCGCGAATGTAACAAAACCGCGACATTACAAAACCGCGATAATAACAAAACCGCGACATTACAAAACCGCGAAAAATTAAAGTCTTAATGCTAGAAGGTCATAGCCCCTTTGCCTATAACCTAACCTAACCTATGTATGAATGTTTATAGTTTAGAATTTCGTGGATTTTACAAAAAGTGGTTGGTAGATTTTTTCAAATTTTTAATATTTTTTTTTGCAATATTTAGGTAAGGTTAGGTTAGGTTATAGGCAAGGGGGCCGAGCGCCCGCGGCTAGGCAGGCCAGGGGGCCGAGTGCTGCGGCCATGACCTTCTAGCATTAAGACTTTTTGAATGTTGGTCTTTTGTAATGTCGCGGTTTTGTAACATTCGGGGTTTTATAATGTCGTGGTTTTGTAATTGTCGCGGTTTTGTTATTGTCGCGGTTTTGTAATGTCGCGGTTTTGTAACTGTCGCGGTTTTGTATCCACTCCAGAATACCACCATCCTCCCTAGGATATCGCCCCTTTAGAAAAATGATTAAATTTTTTTTATTTTAAATTAAAACGGGTGGGGGGGGGATTGACTTTCCCTCCCCCCAAGCGCCTTTGGACTACTCTCACATAAACTTAATGTAGAAAAGCTTTGCTATAATAATAACCAGATAAATTCACTTCTTTGTTGGTTATATAATTGTATGGAATCAATAATTCACAAATTCAAAAGTACAAATTCTAGATTCTCTGAGAGGATGCATTTAGTGTCAAACAAAGCCGGCGGAACCCAGGTATAAACCTCCAGCAGAGAACCGAATTGAGAGCAGCAACATCTCTCTAGTACAACCAACTATTACTCACTTATACCAAAATTGTGTTTTCTTACTTTTTTCTTTCACTTATTTTACGGCAAAGTTAATTAATATCAAATAAAGTTGTTTAATATAGAAATTTGAATGACAGTTTTAGGTTTAATATTTGGTTATTTTCAAGCTTCTACGGCTATTGAAATTCTACAAATTTTGTTAATAAATGAAAAAAGGATAAAAACGGCAAATGAAATTTAGGCTTTTTAGTGGATTTTTCCTTATGTGTAAAACAATACAAGAAAATAGAAATTAAGTAAACCAAAGGTATTGGTCTTTTCTATCATTTTCAAGTATAGAAAAATAAAATTTTTATAGATTTTATTGTGAATTTTAGGTTTGAAATAAATAAACAAGCACAAAGATATGTAATGTATATATTCTTTGCAAGTTACTCTATTTCTTTAAAGGGTTTGCATTTTCAAACTAAACATACAACCAAATATATCTTTAATAATGATTTCATCAAAATAACAAGGGTGATCTTATCAAGGAGGGTAGGGGCAATTGGCTGTTTATTACACTGGTCCCCAAAGTTTTATGATGTTTTTATAAATCATGTTTTCTTATTCCTCGACTTATCAACGATGGTGACTTATTGAATTTTGATTGGTTAGTTAATTGAGTAAAGTGTCCAAACGTTTCAACCACTTATTGTAATCTACAGAAAAGTTGTTTTGTTTATCATGAAGGAAGTATAATGTAAATAAATTTATCTGCCATTGTCTTCTCTGTAGATCCCTATAATTTTATCTATAAATATTAAAGCTTTGATAGAAGTTTTCAGATCTACTGCAGTTCACGGTAAAATATTGCTGGTAACGAAGATTGCCAAAAATCTATGAATTTTTAAGGCTGCTAGCTGCCAAACGGCTGAACGTATAAATACCCGCACACAATCTCAAGCGGTATAAGAAGGCCTACAAAAATCTGAAATAGTTAAGATCCAATTATGCACAGGGAAAGCTTCACTAAAGAATAAACGCGTAAAATAAGTCTTTTTATTCTATGTGAGAGATTTCGTCAAATGAATACTACTTTTTCCTTTAACAAAATTAAATTTTAATAGATTATAGCTTCCGATGCTTAGGCGACAACAGATAATAAAATAATATACAAAGTTTCATTAATATCAGAATTTTATTTTAAAAAGTTAAAATACATATAAAATCACAGCCTATTTGATCTGCTTAATCTCGACATTAGTCACGGGATTTCCCTTCATGGCCTTGATGACCAGGACACCATCAGCAGACAGGTTGGAGCAAACATTCTCTGGCCTGGCGCCCTCGGGCAGGGTGTACTTCCTCTTGAATGATCTGGTCAGAGTCTTCTTGCCATCCTCAGACTTCTCCACGTGTCTCCCGTCAATCTCGACCGTGCCGTTGTGCACAGAGACATGAAGCTCGTCAGGTCTAAACACAAGATAAATTATTTTATAAATAAAAAATTAACTCAGGTAAGAATTAAATGTGTAGCTCAATACAAAAAATGAGGCAGTAAAATGAAAAAAGAAGAAGATTAAGACAAATATTGAATAAACAGGGGGGGGGGGCAATCTATGCAGGAAATTAATTATCAGATCGTATTATAGACTAAAATTAAAAGATAGAAGATTAGATAATTGCTTATACACTGTTAAGATAACCATTTAAAGATTTGTACAAAAAAAAATCTGTAATATGCTGAAAACCGGTTCCGATCAAACAGTTTTTAATCCATTTCGAAGCCATACTGGATAAAGACATCAAAGGTTATGCTATTATAATAAGATGAGATGCAAACTTTACCTGTAGTGAGAAGTATCCAGAGAGACCTCCAATTTCTGATCATCCTCCTTAACTCTGATAACCTCATGGTCATGACCAGCCTAAATAATTTTCATTTAAAGACAGTTTTAAATAACATTAGAAAACTGAATAGTCAATTAATAAACTTTTTAAATAAATTAGTCTTAATAATCGGACATTTCAAAACTTTGAAAGGGACAGCAATGTACAAGTAAAGAATTAAAAAATCGCAATAAAATAAAAAAAATGCACGCTTTACAGAATAGTAGAGACATTAGACTGATAATTAAACGGGTTGCATTGGATGTCTTTATAAATATGGTATTTAATAATCTTATTAATTATAATATTTAAAAGTGGTATTTTGGTTAAACGGTTTTATTAAAATTAATCTGCTATTATCTTATACCCAAAGATAGTTGGACAATATCTATCTTACCTTGAAAAGGTCCAACTCCTTGCTCAGATCATTGTTTAAGGTCTTAAGAGAGGGCAACATCCACTTCCTGGGGAACATCCACCCACTCTCGTACTTGGCCAGGGGGTTGGTGGTCAGGGATTGAACTGGTCCAGATTCCTAAAGGATGGGTAAACATTTCAATAAAGTTGGTCAGTTTCACAATGTCACATTAAATTAATTTTAAATTTTTATAAATGAATTCAGAAGATTAATATATCAATGTATGTCAATGGCAGATAATTAACCAGGGAGGAGGCAATGGCTGAAAAAATTATAACACATCCAGAATGAAAACAAAATTCACTATTTCAGATTAAAATAAATGGTTGAAACATTAAGACACTTAACTTGAACCAACCAATATTTATTAAAAAAATACAAGCCTATGAACAATAAAAATAAATTAAAAATTAGTTTTATAAACAGCCCAATGTCACCTCACTTCCAGCAACCATAAAGGTTCAGTAAAGATAAATAAAATTCTACAATCCTAAAAAGTATGAAATGGAAGAAGGAGGTGATCTCATTGATTAATCCTTATTACCTCATCGTTGCCAAGCATGACATTGTCCCTCATACATCTGCTCTGTCTGAAGTCCTTGTCCATAGTCTTCCACAGGTCACGTGACTCCTTGAACATGGCATCCTTCACCTTGTCGAAGTTATCCCAGTTGTCCTAAAACATGATAGATTTTTTGGTAAAATGTATTTTAAAATTTAATCAGAAATCACGAAACCTTATAATATAAATTAAAAATTTTTACATTTGCTAAAGCTTTAAATCTCAAAAACTACTAAACTGATTACATTTCCCTTTAGAAGAACTTTCAAAAGTTTATAGATGGCCTCAAGATTGTTTTATCATCTTTATCCGCCCAAATTTTTTATCCCTTTAAATGTACAACTCTAGATTAGATATAAAAAAGCGAATGAAATTATTAAACATGTAGGATTAAACAAGTATCATGATAATACCAAATTTTTACATGTTAATAATATTTGTCAAACAATTCCATCTCTAAAGATAACATGCTAACCTGAAAGTGAGGATCCTCAAAGAAGAAGTCCCTAACAGTGGTTGGGACACGCTTGGCGCTCTGCTGGGCAACAGTCTTATCGGTGCTCTGCTTGGCAACAGTCTTATCAGCCATCCTAAAAGAATTTATTTAGAAAACGAGAAAAGAGATGAAAAATAAACGATTAATTGATATTAACACTTATTATAATATCAAAATAACCACAAAGATAAAACGTTTAATTAGAAAATTTATGCACTATTTATCAATATAAAACCCAAAAGAACTAATTCTAAAATTTTATTGCCAAAAAAACTAAACACAAATAAACAAACTTATGACCTTCAAAGAAACATTTAGATTGAATAAATTTACAAAATTCACTGAACAAAACATAGTTTATAAAAGACAAGATAAAATAATGAAAATTATTAAATAAACTACCTGAATATTAGAAGATAAAGCAGATCAAGTAATGATAATTAATTGAAGCTCTGATTCCTATATATAGGTTTCATTCATATGATTACATTCCATTTGTGTGTTTACATTTGCAAACCAGTTTCGTTAAAACTTAATTTTACATAAAAAATATTTTTATCTAAAAAATCATTTCTTGATAAAATTAAGCTTTTTTTTATAAGAATAATAATTATTATATCGTTTTTTGTTTCTTTTATTTTCTATATTCAAAATTGAACCCTTTGTTGAAGATTTAAAAAATATTTTAAAAATAACAATTTGGTAGTTAATTTTTTTTCATATATTCTTAATCAATAAGTAAAAATTTTAGAAAAAATATTGATATATTATTACTTGGATGTTGCACCAGATTTTCATGTACTCTAAGAAATTGATTCTCGCAGCTGACTAAAATAACAATTAATTAATGAATCCGGCATATTCAATATAAGCAACATAAATTGACAACAAATTTTCCTCTGTTCATATATCCACGAATTCTATATCCATGATATGATATGATATTTTATATATTGGCAAGTTGTGGCTTAAACATGATATTTCTGCGTAGCTTTTTCAAAAATCAAAGTATGTTCTAGGGTTTGGCCAAATATCCGGCCGGATATCCGGAAATTTAATCTTTTATATTAAACTACAAAAATCCCTACTTTCTAAATTTTAATTGGCTGTAATTTTCCTATTTTTGAAGCTAGAAGAAATTTTTTTCCAGAAATTTTATATTAGAAATCTTAAAACATGATTTTTGGCGGCGGCAGCTGTTTTTATCAAGAAATTTTTCAATATCAGGTAATTTGCCAGATATCCGGAATTAGAAATTACGTATAGTATTCATATCATAATATCCGTTACGCATAATATCCATATCACAATATCCATTACGCATAGTATCCATATCATAATATCCGTTATGCATAGTATCCATATCATAATATCCATTACGCATAGTATCCATATCATAATATCCGTTATGCATAGTATTCATATCATAATATCCATTACGCATAGTATTTATATCATAATATCTGTTATGCATAGTATCCATGTCATAATATCCATTATGCATAGTATTCATATCATAATATCCATTACGCATAGTATCCATATCATAATATCTGTTATGCATAGTATTCATATTATAATATCCATTACGCATAGTATCGATAACATAATATCCATTATGCATAGTATCCATATCATAATATCCATTATGCATAGTATTCATATTATAATATCCATTACGCATAGTATCCATATCATAATATCAATTATGAATAGTATCCATATCATAATATCCGTATTGCATAGTATTAATATCATAATATCCGTTACGCATAGTATCCATATCATGATATCCATTACTCATAGTATCCATATCATATAATATCATAGTATCCAATATCGTAATGTCAGTCTGTCTATTCTAAATTTGTTAACATATCTTTACCTTCACACTAGACCAAAATTTGTAGTTATATTTTTAATTATATATTCTAAGTTTCGCTCTGTTTGATGTTGGCATCCTTGTTTTAATGAATTTTTTGACCTATTGAACATTTTTTAGATATGATATTGATCTTATTCTACCATCCATAACAAAACATTACAAGAATGAAACTTGAATGAAAGAGGGGTAAATAATAAATCAGTCTTGCCTAAAATTTGGAATACAGTAGACAGACAAGCTGTATAATTACATTAGAAGAAAAATTGTCTATTTTAATTAAATTATGCTTTATTTGTTCATTTTTTTCTGGTAATTTTAAGAAAAACCGCTTAGATTTTTGAAGAATATTCATCTTAGTTAGTCTCCAACTTTCATGGTCCGTCGGTTCGTCAGTAATGCTTTGGTGTGTATATTGAGAAGATTTTCTGATTTTCATAATAACTCAATATGTCCACTTATATTTGGTTAATTAATTATTGATTTACTGTGGGGA
>LS057330.1:0-11059 GCA_900241095.1 Acartia tonsa
TCGTATTCATTCGAATCCGGTGGATAGGAACCGGTTCTCATCCATACGAAAAAACTATGTCTAGCATCGTATAATATACAGCTTTCATTTTTTTTAGCCCGTGCCTTCGGCACCTGGGGGCTAAAAAACTGGTTTTAATCTTATAATTGTACATTCTATTTCCGCGGAAAGCCGTTTATAATACGATGCGAGAAATAACTATTACCTACCTAAAGTTAACAGATTTTAGATTTATATATTTAGAAGATTTTTTAACTTTTTTACCAAAGATTTTTTCATATAACTTACTAATTGAACAAAAAATCTCATAATTTTTAGGGAGAAAAATACTCAAAATTGAAACAAATATTACTGTAAATATTGTATTTAGATTATTTTTATAAATTGCTAATAACATTTATAATATATCATATTTTTGTACATCATTTGTAAAGTCTTAAAATCATTTTTAGATCTAGTGCAGTTTACATTAAAATATTCTGGTAACGATTATCTCCACTAGTCTATGAACTTTTTACTGTTAGCTGCCAAACGGCTGAACGTACAATGTTGTACATATCACTATTCCTTGTTATTTGTAGGCCTTCACTTGTCGGTTAAAATTTTTAGTAAGCATAATCTATACGTTCCACCGTTTGGCTGTTCATAGCTATTTTAAGATAATCGCTACCAGGAACATTTTACCGTGAACTGCACAAGATCCTAATATTTATGAAATAGTTTTAGAAATGACCTAAAAATGTCGGGAGGCAATCAGAGAGCTTTCTCTACAAGGATTATTAGGTAAATTCTATAAATATTTTAAAATTAATATTTTTATAATTGCTGCTACGCCAATAGAGGCCTCTAGAGGGACCCTTTAAAAAATGGGAGGGGGAAAGGTTAACCCACCAATTTAAATTTTAGTTATAAATTGAAAAAGTAAAAAAAGGGAGATGGTAATTTTCTCCTCTTTGGAGGGTGGAGGTATCCTCATTACCTAAAAATACATAGACAAACTCTTCGGGACATACAAGAATCTTTTAATTTAGTTAGCGAAATTAAATGGTATAAATATATAGACAGACAACCATCCTGTTACTAGTTATTAAATTATGATGATCAAGCAGTATATTTTTTTTGTAGTCCGTAATGGCATGATTATGAACTCACTGTTATATTTCAGGGAGCCGGCTGAGAATATCCGTCGTCATGTGGCCATATCCGGCGGCAGCACCGCCAGCAATATCATGGCTGGCATCGGCAGGACCTCCGTTCAACCTAAATCCAGGTAAAATATTAACCAACCATATTTGGTAGTATTATCAATTTATCTTCAACCTTCATAACTTCTATTAAGTAAAATATTATGAAATTCCAAAACCATTTAATGTTAACCTTTTTACAGTTTAAATACACATTGGTAACAAATAGCGCCATGTTATTGTTAATTAGTAATTTCACTTAAATAATATGACATTTCCACATTTTAATTTTTTATATATATATTCATATGAATCATTTCTTTTTACCTTAAACTTTTTACATAATATATCTATCAATCTATCTATCTATCAACGGGGCTAGCTCTATTTATCTATCTATTAATAGGACTATCTCAATCTATCCATCTATTAATGAGGCCAGCTCTCTCTATCTATCAATGGGGCTAGCATTATCTATTAATAGAAGATAGCCCCTAGCTCTATCTATTTATCTATGAATGGGGGAAGCTCATTTTATCTATTTATTAATGAGGCAAGCTCTATCTATCTATTAATAGAGGTAGCTCTATCTATCTCTAAATGAGGCTTGCTCTATCTATCTATATATTTATTTCAGCTGACCAATTTCAGCTGCAACCAGCAGTCATACTTAAGAGTCTGACAATAATCACTATTGGGTGTAGCTCTATCTATCTATTAATGTAGCTAGCTCTATATATCTATTATTGGGGCTAGATCTATCTATCTATCTATAAATGGGGCCAGCTCTATCTATCTATTAATGGGGCCGGGGCAGCTCTATCTATCTATCTATATATTTATTTCAGCCGGCCAATGTCAGCTGCCTCCAGCAGCCATACCATAGTGTCGGACAATGCCCGAGTTGGCGTGGAGCCTATCTATCTATCTATATATATCTATTTCAGCCGGCCAATGTCAGCTGCCTCCAGCAGTCATACCATAGTGTCCGACAATGCACGGGTGGGAGTGGAGCCCATCGATTATGAAGAGTATGTGTCCAACCATAGTGAGCGGAGGGACGATTGTAATGAGGTGAGTTTTGTTATATATCGCATCGTATTATAGACTGCTTTCCGCGGATATTAAAATGATAAAAGATTAAAACAATATTACGGTTTTATGTTAGTTTTCGGAAAAATTGCTTGTATTACGATGCTGCTATACATTATTTTTCAGCGTGACTGAGAACCAGTACTAATCCAGCGGATATTAATCGGTTTTGAAGCCATACTGGAAAACACTATAACCCGCGGCTGAGGCGTAACACGTTGCGCATTCGCTCGTTGTCGTAAGAGTGATATCGTTATAATCTCAGCCCATCATTGCGTCATAACTAAGGCGTTAAAAATGGTTCCCACATTAATAGTAGGAGGAATCCCCTGGCCCGAAATAGGTGCACTTTATTACCTTGCGTAGAACCCTTAGACAAAGTTCGTGCAATAAAAGGGATAGTTGTCTGATAAGTTTAACTAAAAAAGCATTCTGTCTTTCAAAAAAAAGGAATGTCAAAGGTTTTTTCCAAGATATGACCATAGGTATTCAGTCTTGAAATAATGTAAATCATTTATCATCTATTATAAAATATTTACCTCAAGATAAACTAGCAAAAAGTGTGTGAATATTTTAAATCATGGAACTATTTCTAATTCAGATTCTCGAGTTCCCAGAAGAGGATATTGAGGTCAACATTGTTCCCAGGAAGATCAGAACTTTGAAACATATACTTCCAGAAGAACCTTAGTAAGTAGATGTTGCCATCCAACTATATATCTATCTATCTATATATGTACCCAGTAAGATCAGAATATTTAAACATATCCTTACTGAAGAACCTTAGTCTGTAGATATTATTGTCATGTTGTTATCCATCCATCTACTTATCTATCTATCTATGTAACTATCCATCTATCTATCTATCCTACTATATCCATCTATATATGTACCCAGGAAGATAAGAACTTTGAAACATATTCTTCCTGAAGAACCTTAGTAAGTTGATATTATTGTCATGTGGACATTTATCTATCTATCCATCCAACTATCTATCTATATTCTTATCTCTATCTGTTCCCAGGCAGATAAGAACTTTGAAACATATTCTTCCAAAAGGCCCATAGTAAGTAGATATTATTGTCATGTGAACATCTATCTATTTGCCTATATATTTATCTATCCATCTATCTATCTATCTGCCTTCCTATCTATCTATCTAACTATCTATCTATGTATTATAGTGAAGAGCTGGATCCTAAGGTGCAGAATTGTGTTGACTGTTACACCTCAGATTTAGTTGTTTTCATTTTCCAAATATCCATCTATCTATTCATCTATCTACATCCATCAATCTATTTATCAATCCATCTATCTATTATAGTGAAGAGAAGGACCCTAAAGTGCAGAATTGTATGAACTGTTACATCTCAGATTAAGTTGTTTTCATTTCCAAATATTTATCTATCAATGTATCCATCTATATATCTGATTATCTATCTATCTTTCTATGTATTGTAGTGAAGAGTTGGATCCTAAAGTGCAGAACTGTGTTGACTGTTACACCTCAGATTTGGTTGTTTTCATTTTCCAAATATCCATCTATCTATTTACCTATCTATTCATCTATCTACATCCATCATTCTATTTATCAATCCATCTATCTATTATAGTGAAGAGTTGGATCCTAAGGTGCAGAACTGTGTTGATTGTTACACCTCAGATTGGGTTGTAGTGACCAGAAAGTATCAACAGTACAGCAGCAGTGTTACTATCAGGTAATTATACTATGCGTTTAGTCAACATTAAGAACAGTTAGACTTAATAAGCGCATTTGAATGGAAGCTTGCTCACAATTTTACGCAATATTCCACGGAAAGCTGCTTATAATACGATGCGGTTGATAATTCTTCTAGACATTCTATTAGGTTTATATTGCTGTACAAAAAGGTCGGTTATATTTGTCCATAGTTGGCATAATTTTCATGATAAAGCCTATAATGTTCTATATTTCATTGTTTTACCTTGACCTGTATCCCTTATATTATACTAGCTGCTATGCTCACAGAGGCCTCTAGGGGAACTTGAGGGAAGAGGGGAGATTTCTCTTAGGAGGGTGATGATACCTTTCCCAAAAACAGTTATGGATCACCTAGAATCTTTACTGTAAAGAAAATTATTATGGGTCTAGCTGTTAGTGAGATCCTTCTGTACAAACGAACAGACACACACAGACAGATAATCATCCTGTTACTTTAATACAAGGAAATTTGTTGCAGGGATAGGGCAGAGGAGAAGATAACTCTGAAAACCATATAGGTTCAGTGGTTTGAGAGATCCTTCGGTACAAAATAATAAAGAGACACACACAGAGAAAAACATCCTGTTACTTTTATCTAATGATATTTTATTTTGCAGGGATAGGGCAGAGGAGAAGATAACTCTGTTAGAAACTCTTCAATACCAAGAATATGAGGTAAGACATTTGGACTGTGAATTACACTGGTACCCAAAGTTTTATAAGAATTATGATCTCCTAATGGTTAACTATTTACTAGATATTGATTGGTTAATTTAATAGAATACAATCTTAATACGAAAAAGAAAGGGAGGGGACATTGGACTGTAAATTTTTACAGTACCCAAAGTTTTATAAGAATGATAGGTAACTATAGAGACTTTTATTAAAACTTGTACAGTTCTTCGGGGATGCTTTCTAATCCTAACGAAGCTTTCCCATACCTTATTTAACCTAACCTAAAATAAAATATGTATCAGAGCTAAAATTGTAATAAATTATTATTTAATATTTTTTTCATTTTTAGATGGATATGTCACCCGATCCTTCCCCTATGTATACAGAGGTAGGCCCGCTTAACTACTTAAAATACTAGCTATGCCCCCTAGAGGCCTCTAGGGGCATTTGAAGGAATGAGGGGAGGGGAAGAGAAATCGTCCCCTAAGATAAAACACCCCCCCACCCCACCCTTTCACTGAAGTGCCCCTAGATAACTTTGTATAAATAATATTAGTATTGTTATAAATATGATATTGTAAACATTGTAGTTTGACTACCCAATACCTAGGTAAAAAGTGATAATGTACATGTTATTTATTTTTTCACCATGTATATTGTATACTATATGTTAAGTTAATTGTCGTGTGTCATGCCTTCCGCCAAAATTATATAACTGAAAAACAGCATAAAAATATGAAAAGCATAGTGTTTAATTATGTACTTATCTGCGTTACTATTCGTATTCACAATATCATTACAAGGATGATAACATCCATAAGTAGCGAAGCACAAAGATGAACTGAACATAGGGATAAAGTTAGTTATAGAGCAGATGTTACGAAAAAGACAAAGCGATAGATTATGATAATAAATCACAAAACCTTTGTATTAAAAATAAGTATCTTTGTCTTTTAAAGCATGACCGACAGACCAACGGACCAAGTAAATTATATACTAGATGCTTATATGTATGGGGAATCTTCACTGAAAAAATATCAGCTTTCTATCTTGAATAGTTGCAAGAAAATTAATGTTCCCCTGTCGTGGTATGGACGGACGGACAAAGTGACTTAAAATATGAGTTTTTATTAAAATCTTAATAAATTTAAACAATTAGCCCAAGAAGTTGAACCCTGTGAAAAGATCATCAAGTATCAACATACAATTAAGAAGGTTAAATATATATTATATATATGCTTGATAAAAGCTTATATTGTTGTATTTCAAATTCTAAAATTACGCGGATTTTCCTCTAAGGTGTGTGTCCTTAATTGGAGTAGAACGCTGAAATTCACTTTAAAGCTTCCTTCCTTATTGGAAAGATCTATTGACAAGAAAATTTTTTTTAAATATCTGTAAAAATCGTCTAAAACCTGTTACCTTCGTCAAATGCTTTGTTTTTGTTAAACTGACAATAATTCAAACAATAACATGTTCCATACATTGGAATTAGTATGAACAACAAAAACAAGCCTAAACTTAACCCTGATTTAGTATTTCCCTTGATGGATATTGAATTTTCTTTCACCTATGATAATTTAGCACCAAAATAAATATAATAAATGAAAATAATTAGGCTTCGAACCTGATTAGTATCCGGCGGATAAGAACCAGTTCTCAGCCATAATGAAAAATCATGTATAGCATCGCATTACGAACAATTTTTCACGAATATAAAATAAAAATCATAAAGTCAATACCAGTTTTATTTAATTGGCCTACGGTCCCTCGGGTCTAACAAAACTGGTTTTAATGTTATAATTTTACGTTTCAATATCCGCGGAAAGCTGTCTATAATTCAAATAAATGTTAATGATTGCAGCTCGTCTCCTTTTCGATCACCATCACTGAAGAAAAGTACTTCCATTGAAGACTATAAAAACATTCCAAATATTGGTATGGAAATCAATTTTTCAAGCAGACAATCTCTTTCCAGTATAAAGGTACCCATTACAAATTGGTTTTTAAAATTTGAAAATCCTTTTGTAAAAGTAACAGGATGTCGGTTTGTCTGTCGGAAGAAAAGTTTTTACATTGAGGATTATAAAATTTTTTTAAATTTAACTATGGAGGTTAATTTTTCAAGCAGAAAATCATTGGCTTTTAATATGTCTAATACTTTTAAAAAGTAATGGGATGTCTGTCTGAGTGTCAGAAGAAAAGCACTTAGATTGAGGATTATAAAAATATTCCAAACATGGCTATGGAGACTAATTTCTCTAGCAGACACTCTCTTTCCATTATTAAAGTACCCATTACAAATTGGCTTTTAAAATTTTTATTAAATAAAGTAACAGGATGTCTATCTATCTGTGTAAAGCGAAGGATCTCGCTAACTGCTCCAAAGATATGGTTCTTCTTTCCATTGAAACTTCTTATAGATCAAGGGATGGTTTTCAACTATTTTGGGAGAGGGTATCTCCACCCTCCAAAGAGAAATTGCATCTTGTAAAAATACCCCCTCCTAAATTTTTTTCTATTCTTAAACCTAAAATAAAAAGTCAAGAGTCGCCTCACCTCCATCTCCTCGGGTCCCTCTAGAGGCCTCTAGGGGCGTACCCGCTAATGGCCTCTATGAGCGTACTCGCTAGTATATATATTAAACTGATGAATTATTACTTAACTTTTAAAATTAAAAAGGAAATGGAAATATCTTATGAACATAAGAGAAGGAGAAGCTCTTCAAATATTTTACGCAGAAGAAGTTCTAAGGTCAAATAAATAATAGCTTGAAAATCTTATTACATATGCTTTTTTCATTCAAAATGATTATTTGGTGCTATTCCTCAAAGTGCCTATTGAGCAATGAAACCCCTTCCTACTTATTTTTAAAATAAATTGAGAATAATGATAGGAAGGCTTCTTAATTATCCCAGTATCCAAACTAACCTTACCTAAGGTGATAATCAAACAAATGAACATTTACCACTACCCTATTTTCAATTTATTTTACTGTAAAAGAGGGGTTCTTTGCTCACTTTGCACTTTTAGGGAAACCACAATTTGATTTCTTTATTCTAAACTATCTAGAAAGACAAGTCTAAGAGAGTTTCTTGGCAAATTTTAAGCGATTCTGTTGATAACAGGTTATTATATAAACACTAGAGTGAAAGCTGATAATTACAATTTTATGTTTCTATTAAGGCCTTACTTGAAAAAAAGGATAAACAACATTGCTTAATTTGACCTTTCTCTGGCGAGAGGAGGTTAAAAATGAAGTTTAATTAGATAATGAAAAAAATTATACCTATTCTTACATAAAATTAACAGGAGATCTATTTATGTGTGTATGTAGCAAAGGTTCTTGCTCACTATAAAACTGTATGGTTCTCCTTGATAGATCCAGGGAAGGTTTTTTAAATTATTTTTGGGGAAGGTACCAACCTCTCAACAGAAATCACTACTAGCAAAAAATGTCCATTTAAAAAGTTTTCTTTTTAAATAAAAATTAAACTGAAGGGTTTACTTCTACTAAAGTGCCCATAAATGCCCATTCGGCGTAGCTGTTAGTATTTTGAATAATGCCAATTGAAATAAGTTTACCTACAAACAAATAACTAAGTGTTTTGAAAGTCCCAGTAGACGGGACTCTTTGTACTCCATCAGCTCTGTGGAGTCCATGAGAATCCTAGAATCAGATGCAGGGGTGTATATTCTCCATGGGATCCCTGGCAAAAGGGGTGAGGTGGAATAATAAATATGTAAAAGGAGAAAACTAGACACATGGGTATATGGGAGAGTAAAAAAAATATTAGAATAAAGATTACCTAGTTAAAACATTTTCCATTTTTTTCCCGTCTTTGGGGAAAAACTAGGGGGAATAAAAATATTTTTGGTGTTGGGAAAAAAAATAAATCTTGTGAAGAATATACACCCCTGATCAGATGCGGATAATAATTCTGACACAATGTCTGTGGATTCCAATGCTACTTTCTTGGCTCACAGTAGAAGCAGCAGGTCAACTTCATATAATTAAGGACACAGCAACAAAGAGCGTATGTTGTAATTTTAATTTTTATGCTTACGCGCAAAGTATCTAGAGACCCTTGCCTTATGAACATACTGACAAATAAGTTTATACATTTATGCCTGAGATATGTGAAGTTGTTTATTCAGTCGCACAGGATCAGTTTCATCATTAGTATCAGTGGCCTCAACTCTTACAATTACACCTACATCTGATTTGGTAAATTAAATACAAAAATATTATATCTGGATAACAAAATAATAAAGGTTGTTCCGTAAAGATCATTAACAAATAAAAATTTAAGGTTTCAGTATTTTATCTCTATTCAATGATAAGAACTATATTTTCATATAATGCATTTTTAAAAATTTCTACCATTTTTAAAGAATATCAATTACATTTTTATGCAATTCAGAAGAAAAATCTGCTTATCTTTAAAATTGATTAATTAACATATTCTACTGACTCCTTTCAAGAATTTACTACTTTTAGACCATAAACCATTAAAATACATTTCATGGAATTATCCCTTCTTTTTATAAAATGCTTAGCCAATGCATTAAAAGTGTACTAGCGGCTTCACCCCTCTTATCTAGTGGCTCTATATTGAAAGGGGTCGAAACATAGCCCCAAACCACCCAAAGACTTAAGTCCACATTATATAATAGCCTAAAACCATCCCAGAACATATATGAAACAGCCTATAAAGGAAAACTTACATTCTTTTATGACCTCACATTTAATACCCAGGAAATTGATACAAAGAATAATGTTACTAAATCAGACTATGGAAGAAAAAGAAATTCTTCCAACTCTACAGATAGCAGCAGTACAAGTTCCTCTACTAGACTGAGCAGATCAGATAGCAGCAGTACAAGTTCCTCTACTAGGCTGAGTAGATCAGATTCAATAGAGCCATACTTCACTATTAGACCATGTAGAAATAGAACTGAGAGCTTTCAGGGATTATATCATGATACTGAGTACTTCACTCTCTCTCAAAAGAGAATTATATAAGAGGGTTCTTTTATTAAGCTTATTTCCATTAAATTGTGTGTAATCCTTAAGTCAAATGCACTTATTAAATCAAATTGTTCTTAAATAATGAAGAATACCTACTTATTTAGAAGTTTTCAACAACCCATGTCACCCCACTAACTCCTATAATTCATATATCTAAAACTCTCATTTTTGTATGGATAATTTTATATATTATCATGAACAACAAAGGAACCAGTAGTGCTAAGAAATCCCCCAAAGCCAGGATCCCCAATAAATGGGATAAGAAAGCCTATTGTACAACAAAAAGAAACTGAGAACAATGGAGAAAAAATCAGTTCTTATTTGCTAACTGTTCCTTCTAATCAGTTAGAGGTCTTACATATAGAAGGCTTGGCAAATGCTTATATTTAATTGTTTTTTAATATCATATATTTTTGTACTTACATGTATTATTTATACCTACTGACTTTGTTATCTTCAGGGATCTTAAGGGATAAGACAATGGACGATAAATTGATATACATCCCCAATTATAAAATTAACAAAATTACTTTTTCTGTTGATTTTAATTATTGGTTAAAAAGTTTAAAACCAACCAATAGAAATTCTTCAAAAGTACCCAAAGTTTTTGAGCCAACAAATAAGATTGTCATAAAACTTTGGGTTCCAGTGTAATTTAAAGTCCATTTTTTCATTCCTCCCTGAAAATTGTACGTTTAAAATGTGTATGTATATAATACTGTACTTTATGTATGTTAATTTTGAGCTTTAGATATTTAGCTTATCCTTATTTAAAAGTAACTGGATGCCTGTATGTCTGTCTGTCTATGTGTCTGTACTAAAGGATCTCGCTAACTGTACAACCGATATGGTTCTCCTTTACAGTGTAGCTTCATATAGGTATCGTGAAAATTTTGGGGGGAAGGGTATCATCACTCCGCCTCATCCTAATTTTTTAGACTAAAATTCAAAATAGGGAGGTTGATTTCCCCCCTCAAATGCCCCTAGGGGCGTAGCAGCTAGTAACAAATAAGTATTAATCCAACATTGTTTTAGGATGAAAAGAAGTCAGGATCTGAGACCCCGCGGGGTTCATGGGCCAGCTTTGATCTCAGATCCTCCAAACCTGATGAACTTCTGCCTGGACTTCTAGACAAGGTATGTTAGATAGGAACAACCATTTATAAAAGAAACTAGAACGATGTCTGTAACCTCTGAACCGATTTGGCTTTAATCATCAGGGAAATATAGCTACTGGTCCTGTGGTAATTCAAGATATTTTTAAGGGGGGGGGGTACACGGTAACCATAAATAATGGCAGCGGCGAAGCCTATTAGATTTTTGGATTAATTAGTT
>LS057331.1:0-11058 GCA_900241095.1 Acartia tonsa
ATTGAATTAAGATCGGGCTGCTGGGAGGCCCCATTTCCTTAGGAACGTGAGTAACCGCAGGATCCAAATTCACCCAACTTTAACGCTACCCTTTGACACGGAGGCTCTTATTTGGACCACAGTTGAGCTGGAACGACGTTCTATACCTTTTTGGAAATGGCATGAAGATTCAGCTAGGGTTGTCAGCGCAATCCATAGTCTAAAATGAGTTTTTAAGTTCCATATGGGTCTCTAACGTCGAGAACCGAGAAATTTTCATGATTTCACACAATTTTTGACATCTTAAAATCTGCCACGTTTCACTTTGCCGGAGTACTACAGCCAAGCCACTTTAGATAGAGAGCTCTAGTCTTTTCTAGTGTCTTATTTATGTATCTAACAGTATCCCCAGCAAGTTGCATAACTCTACCTCATCTACAGATGGGCTGAGATCCGATTTAGTGGGCCCTAGTCGTGAATCCAGATTATTCCCCCGCCGCATTTCGGATCTGCCTTGTTGGACATAAGCGCGGCCAGCTCGGAGTACGAGTCCATCTTCGTCCAAAGATTTTTTTGTGCTAAAAGGTAATTACCTAAGCCTTTTATAGTGGGGTCAAACGTCCTGATCGGTCAAGTAGTTTTGGCGCTATAGCCGTTTAAAGTTTGTCCGGTCTTATTTGCCCCACCCTGTATATATTAATTTATATGTGTAATAGGTATACAGAATATTTCAAATATTCATAGATATTTTTATTTAATAGAATCATTATCGTATTAATAATTATTTTCTTGCTTTTTCCAAGTAACACAAACAAAAAATCATATACAGTGATCTAAATAAACGGAAATGATAATTTGTTGTTCTTTATATTTATTTCAATCAAACTTTGAACAGTCGTTTCCTGTGGCATCAAGCCTAGTTCAACACTATAATATATACTAACGGCTATGCATTTAGAGGTCTCCAGGAGTTTTGAGGTTGTACATTTTTCGGGGGTTGGGCGATTTTTGTGAATTTTTTTTTGGGGGGGGGCGATTTTTGTGAACGATATCTTTTGAGAGGTTGTACCCTCCCCAAAAATATTATAAAACTTCCCAGGACATATAAAAAGCTACTCTGCAAAGAAGTGGTTAGCGAGATCCTTCGGTACAGACAGACAAAAAACAGACAGACAGACAGAAAGATAATAATTTTGTTCTGACTTTGAGAGAACATTTAATTTTTCATGGCTCCCAATAATCCTAATGTAGAAGAACTTTGAATTTTTTTTATATTAGAAAATATTAAATTATTTTACATTTTCTTAAATGGATAAGATAAAATTCAATAAAAATGGTTCTTTCCATTAAATCGCCTAGCGAGCACAAAACACTCCCCCCTTATTTTTTAAATTGATAAAAAATGGAGGATTGGTTCTCTTTGGAAAAGCTTCTTATAGGTCCTGAGATAGTTTTAGGCTATTTTATTTTTAGTATGTAACTGGACAAAGTTTCTTAAAAATCAGCAATGTGACGTCATAAAAATGAGAGATTATCTATCTATTTTTTAAGGGTTTTTTCTCACCTTTACTCTCATCTCCCTCATATTTATGACGTCATATGTCTGATTTTTAAGACACTTATGAGTATGGTTATAATCCCTTAAAAATATTCTCGTAAGGAAACACTTTACTTACATTGATAAGGACTGCGGGAGGGGGGGGGGAGTTCTGTGCTCGGACTGCACTTTGAGGGGAATCACCAATAAAATATTCTCGTAAGGAAACACTTAACTTCTAAAGTATGCATTATATTAGATTACAAACAATTTTTAATCCTAAAAGATTATTTTTCAATATGATAATTTTTAAATAGTTGTTTTGTCTTTGGAAGTTGGTTGATTTCATGAAAATAGCCTAAAACCTTGCAAAGACATTTAAAAAGCTTCTCTAAAAATCAAAACCCCTTCGGACTATTGAGTGCTCAGAGCTTTAGTTTCAGACAATGAAACAATTGTTTCATTATATATAACTAGCGGCTACGCCCCTAGAGGCCTCTAGGGGCACTTGAGGAGGAGAAAGTCGAATTTCATAATTTAATTTTTTATTTTAGATTTTTTTTTAAAAATTTAATTTTTGGGGGGAAGGGCGAAAAAAAAAAAAATTTGGGGGGTTTATTTTTTTATTTTTTGTGTCCCACCCCCCAAGAAAAAAGTTATAAACCTTCCTGGGACCTATGAGAAGCTACCCTGTTAAGGAGAACCCTATCGGTTCAACGGTTAGCGAGATCCTTCGGTACAAACATACAAACACACACACAAACACACAGACAAACATCCTGTTACTTTATTAAAAGGATAGTAAGAATCCGAATACATTTATCCTTTACAAAATAGCTTTTCAAAGTTACTGAGAAGGTTTATAACTATTTGGGGGGAGAGTACCACCAACCTCAATTGAGAAATTGCACCTGATAGAAATAACTCCTCTTCAACTTTTTTTTAGAACACACAAGAGAGTTGCAATGACAGAACGCAAGTTAGACAGACAGACACAAGCACGTATAACATATCTATTTGATAAAAGATTCTTTGTAGAATATATCAGTAAAATGTTTAATCATTAGAATAATTGTCTATCATTAGCAAAACTAAATTTTTTGGCAGCTCTTTCTAAAAGGACATTTAGGTGACAATTTATTTTAAATTGCAAAGCTACTCTTTAATTACAAATTATCTATGTTTGTCTGTCACCTAGGTTAAGAGGTAGACGTCATTTTCTTGTCTGCTATTTAAGACAAGAGATTGGTTTAGATATTTTGATGACCAATGCACATCTGCTTTATTGATCAATCGGTCCATCAAATCGAATTCTTTATTGGAAACTAAATTCTTCACCCCTAGCTACTAGTTGTTATATTTTTAAAGGGGAATTTAGAGGAAGAAAAATGCCCATCCTAAAGATTGAATATTAAAAAATAGCCTAAAACTATCTAGAATCTATTCTAGAAAGAATAACTTAATTTGTTCAGTAGTTATTGATATCTTAAGCTTCAGACAAGGTAACCTTACTACTTAAAAAATTATAAAATAACCAAATTGAAATATATCAAATCATATGAAAATAATGATGTATAAAATAAGTCCAGGGACGGGTTTAGAACTATTTTAGGGGAGGTTACTACGACCATTTCAAAAGGAATCACCCCTAAAAAATATACCCAACCAGATAGATAGATAGTCATATGAATATGCATGTATGTATAATTTGGCAAGAACCTTTGTAAAGATTTGCATATGATCATTTACTATCGAGCTGATAATTCTTCTATCTCTCATTACAGGGAGGAAGGGGACATTGGGCTGTTTATTACACTAGTCCCTAAAGTCGAAGCGTTTATAGTACCTATTAAAAATTACGTCATGCAATACAAATGACCAATGATATAGGCCAACACACAGAATAAATTACCAATGGCAGGCCTGTTTACATTTTAATTGACCAATGGTAGGCCTGTATAATGACGTAATTTTGACTATAATAAGCCTCCCAAACGTTTTCTTATTGGTTGGCTTAACAACCATGGGGAATTTTAATGAATTTTGATTTGTTGATTCATTTAGTTAGGCGACCAAACGTTTAAAAACTAATTGTGTGTCATCATTTGGAATGTACATATATTTATCCCTTTAGGTCCCTGATCTCATTAACAAAAATGTATATGCAGTATATTTTAAGTAGCCAATCTACTCTATAACAAGATTATATTATTCTGCTATTCTTTTTTTTGGGGTATTAGGGGTGTCCCGCCTTCCTTAATAATAGCTTAAAACAAATGAAGGGTACAGCCCAATCGGTTCATTAATTAACAAGATATAAAGCTTCAGATGGACAGACAGGCGTACAGATAGACAGACAGATGGACAGACAGACATCCTGCTACCTATATATGAGAATATTTTAATCTACTATCGTATTTCTCTATAAAAGCGAAATTAATCTGAAATGGAAATGAACTTGTATAAATAATCCGTAGCTGATTAACTGTAATAATATATTTAATTATCACAATACGTTGATAAAAAGACACTCCAATAGGAAAAATAATCTAAAAATCTTTAAAATTACAATATCTTTGACTAGCGGCTAAGCCCATAAAGGCCTCTAGGAGTATTCGACACCCTCTATATTTTTAATTATAATTTTAAAAAAGAAAAAAATTAATATATATTTTGAGACGTTTTCTCTCGGGAGGGTGGTTGTACCCTCCCTTAAAAAAAATGTGAAAATATGAAAATGGCCCAGAACCTGTTAAAAAGTATTCCGACCACTATAGACGTCTTATTGTTTATTATACTCCATAGTGATGGGGTGGGAATGTTGACAAGAAGTTTCAGACGTCTATCTTTTAAAAAAATAAGAAAATCACATTTCTCCCATTTTCTTTCTAACGGACGGACGGAAGGAAGAACGAACATTTCGAATTATCGAGTAGTTTTACAAATAAAGCGTAGAGTGTCCCTTTCAGAATAATAAAAGAGAGCATCGAACAAAATGGAAAAAGTTTCAAAGGGGAAATATTTGACAGAAAGACAACCATTGTAATAGGGATTAAAAAGGAAGGGAGAGAGAGAGAGAGAGAGAGAGATAGATAGAGAGAGAGAGAGAGAGAGAGAGAGAGAGAAAGAGAGAGAGAGAGAGAGAGAGAGAGAGGAGTGAAAGAGACAAATTTCACAGTGAGTCCTTTTCAGATTTACTAAACTAGGCCTATTATTCAAAAAACTTTAAAAATTTACTACAAAATATATCAAAAATAGTATAAACTAAAGATATGGTTAAAAAAATAAAATATTTTATTTTTAGTCAGTTTGACTTTACAGTAGCATTTGACAATTCGGTACATCAGGGTGGTTTTAAGAACAGTAGACTGAGTCCCGTCCTCAAGATACAAGAATTGAGGGGAGTTCCCGGTCTTTTTTAGACCCACTGCCCCTTGCAACATACCCCACTCCTCTTTCTCAATCTCTTTTACAGACTCAATAAATAGCAGGGGAAAGAAATGATGGGAGACAAAAAAAAGGGGACACCCCACGTCTTAGATTGATAAGACATCTTCAGGAGAACAGCTACTCTTTGGGCCTTAGTTTATTTGTTTTATTATGTAGAATTTGTAGATAGCAAAATCTATACGTAGATCCTATTTTTCAAAGTAGTAAGCTGTTTTGTATGTAGCAAAGGATCAAGCTAACCACTAAACCAATATGGTTCTCTTTACAGTGAAGCGTCTTATAGGTTTCAGTGAAGGTTTGTAACTATTTGGGGGGAAGACATCTCCACCCTCCTAAGAGAAAATGCTCCCAGAAAAAAATCCCTCCAGTTAGTAAAACTAAATTTTGCCCATAAATAGAGTATCTCAAAATAGGACTTTTCTTAAATTTGAAAGAGCCTGTGTTTTGAAAAGATTGAGAAAGGGGGGCAATTGGAGTGAGGATTTAATAAAAAGAAATTAGGAAGGTTGAACCATATGTAATATGGTGAATCAGGGGTGCAAAATTGAGTAAGTCTAAGAAGATTGAGGGGTAAGTAAGTAGGCTCTGAGTGTATGTTTGTATATTTGCAGGGGTGTGTTCTGTATTTATATTATAAATGTGTGTATATTTTCTCACAAATAAGGGTTGGGGGAGAGGGCTGGAAATGCTTCTTGTTCATCTTAGAAGGAGAGAAAGAATTGTAACTGAAAGTGAGTAAGAAAAGAGAGAATATTGGCAGAACACAGAGTGAGGGTGGGATGAATATATAGAGTATAGACATTTCTACTCAGAAAGTGTGTCAGAGGGGGTGCGGCTACTTATATCAATATACATACATATATTATATCCCAGATACAAAGTCAAGGTTATCAATCCCCCTGGTACTTCCCTCTACATGTGTGTGTGTGTGTGTGTGTACTCCCCTAGGTCTAGTGTGTGTGAGTGTGTGTGTGGTAGCCGTGTATGATGATGGTATACCCAAGGGTTATCTTGTTGCAGAGTGCGAGAATTTGGAACATTGTTGTTGTCTGGTCCCCTTAGACCTAAGAATACCCCTCCTCACCCCCCACCAACCCCTCCCATAGCAAATAATAATTGTATTGCTCGTACACACACTGTCTAATCTCTTGGGACATGTAGACAAGGTGTGGGGTGGGGTGGGGGTCATTATTACTAGATTATTGAAATTCAAACATTTTTAGAATTTAAGTATATGGAAAATCAATTTAAATTTTCTTTTGAAAATCTAATAAAGATGAATAAAAAGGAATGACGCTTTGATATAGAAAAAAAGGACAGTAAACTCTTATACAGCAAAAATAGATGTTTACAGCCAGATTACGCAAAAGTAAGATACTTGTCATTTCTTGGCCCTAGTTATAGAGTAACTGTGCGTCTAAATCTTCTAAATAATAACCTTAATTATAACCAATTTTGATTATAAGAAATGGTTCTACCTGTTTAAAAGATTAGGATTTTATCCTGTTCTAAATAATCCTTAAACAAAATAATGAAAGATTGTTCTAAAACGTGAATGTACTGCCATAGATACCTAATTCAAGAGAATTCCACTCTGCTAATGACTTTAATCTACTAATGAAATTGATCCAAATATATGAAGATTCCCCTTCCTACTACTTAATTGTCTAACATTACCTTTACCTGCTAACATTAAGAAAGAAAAGCAAAAGTGATTAACTTTATAACATTTTGATTAATGATTCAATTTCTTAGTTTACTTAAAATCAATCAAAGTCTAAACTCTAATATTATTTATGACAAACGAACAGTAACAAACAATAGAAATAGCCAGGGAGGGCGGGGGACATTGGGCTCTTTATTACACTAGTCCCCAATGTTTTATAATACTGTTTTCTTATTCGTTGGCTTAACATCTTTAGGGACTTTTATTGAATTGTGGTTTATTAAGTTGAGCGTCCACTCGTTTCAACCACTAATTGTTGTATACAATTACAGAAGGGGTAATTTTGTGTATCATCATTGGGTATGTCCATAAATTAATAGGCCATTGTCTCATCCCCCCTTTAAATAAACCCGCGACCGTGGCTCAACACGTAGCTCATCCGCTCGTCGTCGAGAATGTGATAGGTTCGAATCTCGACCTGACACCGCGTCATAAAGACGTTGAAATATCATTAAAATGCACAGTTAGGGCTTCTCAGACAAAGGTCGGGCAATCAAAGAGTTGGTTGTCTGTTGGATGTTACTTAACCTAATATCCACTTCAGTTAGGCTACTTTTGGCGTGTACAGGCAAAAAATTCTTAAAACTATAAACTTTGGTTAACATTTATCGTTCAGTAGTTTTCCTAGCGGGATGTAACCACCCAATAATAACACCCCTCTTTGTGCCTGTATATTTTTATTATTTTGATATTTATTAGGAAACATGATAAAAATATTATTATATGGTTAATAATATGATTTTAAAAAACCGACAATATTTTTTTTTTTAAATACAAGCATTATATTAATGCGGCTTTAGAGAGATTCTTACTATGTAACTTTCTAAAGAGGTACATGTAAATTGATTAAGTTTATCTTATAATAATTTACTTTCCAGTATGGCTTCAAAACCAATTATTATCCGCTGTTAGAACCGGTTCTTAGCCATACTGAAAAATCGCGTAAAGCATAGTATTTTTGACAATTTTCCAAATATAATTCACAAAAAAATATTTTTAATCTTATCATTTTTATTTTTTTTATCCGCGTAGAGTGTCTGTAATATTATACGTTAAACAACTGTTCTGTGCTTCGCTACTTATAAATGGTGAATCATTCTTGTTTGCTCTTAGTTTCGTAGTAGACTAGTTACATTTCTATTCGGTAAAGGTAACCATTTCATTTTCAACTGCCTGACTGAATATTACTGAAAAAAAAGTAATTCATTACTTGTTTCCTCTTGTTGACAAATTTGTGTAATTTCCTGATGGGAAGAATGATTTAGAGCTTGCCTTTTCTTCAGCCAATGCAATGGATGTAGAATATACGTGGATATTATGACAGGACAAAAATTGTCTTTCGCATTTATTGGTATAGCCTTTTATCCAGTAAGAGGAGAGGGGTTGGGGTAAAGGAGGGGGATGATGGAGATTGTTATGTTAGCCCGCTACATAGTTCACTTCAAAATAGAACATGAAAATCTGGTGTAAGATCCAAGTAATAATAAATCCATTTTTCAGGCAAGCATTCACTATACAGCCACATACACACCTATACACACACACACATAAACGCTGCCAACACAATACATAAATCAATATACAAAGTATTTAATTCAAATAAACTTGAATGGTGTTTTATTTGTAGTAGCGATGCTACTCTATAAGTGTTACTGAATGCTAAATTGTAAATTTGAAGGCTTCTAGCGGCTAAACAGCTAGAAATAGGAGAAAGTCTGCTGTGAAAATACGATGACACGCCCCTCAAGAGGCGTTTTTACGAAAAGGCTTATACCCAGAGTATTAGGCTACAAGACTTTAATTTGCTGGTTATCGACCATGGAAATTGTGTTTCTCAAATTTACCTTAAATCTCAACCGAGCGGCTGCGTCGCTAGAGGTTACTAATTGCTTTACGATAAGAAAGTTTGGTATCGTAATTTTATACTTGTAGAGAAAACCAGATGTTTGAATCTAAGTTGCTCTAATAATTTTCAGGGAAGCTTTGTTTCGGTTCAGAAATGGTAAATTATATACTTAGTTGGCTTTATTGCAAAACTTCTGCAGATAGAAAGAGTAGAAGTAGAAAGAGAGAGAGAGAGAGAGAGAGAGAGAGAAAGAGAGAGATAAGTGAGAGAGAAAGAGAGAGATAAGTGAGAGAGGGTGTAATGCAGAGATTATACAAGAAAAAGAAACACATATCATTAATGATTATATCCTTTTTACCAAGCAAAGTCACTCTTCAAAAATCATATGTGTCTGTCTGTGCTGTAAATATCCTTTAAACAAGCAAAGCTACTCATTAATTATGGATGTCTGTGATAAGCATTTTAAATTCTTCCCTTTAAACTTGTGTGTACTTATATGTGTGTTTTCCTGTTCCTTAAAAGCTGTCAAACAGCACAAACATTGAAACATATGTTCCCCGACGTTTAAATATTCTTCATTTGATATTTATATAATTACATACTTTTTCATAAAAAGCTTTGCTAAAATTGTGAGCATTCGTCCTTGTTTTTGCCAGGTATAGAAACAAGCACAATGTTGTAACACCAAAATACGGTAATACAACAAATTACTTTCCAACTAATCTAGTAGCAATGAGGAAAAGATTTTACATAATTGTGCTTAATATCATAGAATAAGCATAAAATTAAAAACTAAATTGTAATAGACTTTTTAACAAATTTATAGAGTAAGATTTAAAAGCCAGCAATTCTTACTAGTCTAGAACATCACATTTAACAAATAAAAATAAAAAGTCTTAAACTGTGTCATACCTTTTATTAACGTAGGCTCATTCGAAGAGTTAAGTTTGTTTTAACAGCTTATTAATCCCAATTATGGAGTTTCAAACTGCCAGACAGACGTTGTGAGACATAAAAAAGCTTTACTACAGATAAAAGTGTAAATGTTTATTAATACTGTTTATATAAGTAGAATTGTTTCTTAATAAAAATGGTGAACTGGGAAATAAGAATTTATGTTCAAACGCTTTGGGCAATAGTTAAAATAACAAAAGTCAGACAAGAACCCCTTGATTTCACGACTTTTGTATAAAGGATCTAAAAACATGGTAATTGGTGTCAAGCAAATAACACTTCTTTTTTGACATCTATGGTATGACGTTGTTTAACCTAGACTAAAATTGACAACAGACTAAAACCAATTATGTGACTAACCCCACCAACCACTAGGCAAGTATAGCTTCCTTTCAATTATTCCTCATCAATGATTTCCTTATCCATGTTAAGCAAGAGTCCAGCTTTTAAAGTGAATATATAATTATTATGGTTCCAGGACAAACGCAGGAGTCCCAAACGTCGGAGTGGACAAACGCAGGATTAGGTTAGATTAAGTTATAAATGTACAAATGTGCTACCCGCAGGGGTTAGGCATTTAAAAAACCTATAAGATGGTCTAAAATAGGTTAGGTTAGGTGTCCACTCCTGCGTTTGTCCACTCCGACGTTTGGGACTCCTGCATTTGTCCTAGGACCATATTCTGCTTATCTAGTTTTGACGTTTTACAAGTGTTAATGTTCGTTTGTTCTACCGTCTTTTGATTTTAGAGCTACGCTTTTATGGATGTTGTCATCCTTTTCATATTGTATATTATTGTCACACAATTAATGGGTTTTTTTCAGTATGTCTTCAAATCCGATTAATATCCGCTGGATTAGAACCGGTTTCTCAGCCATACTGAAAAAATCATGAATAGCATCGTGTTACAGACAATTTTAACGAATATTAAAATAAAAATATTAAAATTAATTCCAGTTTTGTTAGCACAGGCCTTTGACCCAACGGGGCTAACAAAATTGGTTTTTAATTTAATATCCGCAGAAAGCTGTCTATAATACGATGCTATGAATAGCTATATCAATTAACCCCAAAAAAATTTGGTTTTCTATAATTATATAAATATATAGATAGTCTTTTTACATTTTAATTAAACAGATCTGGTTCTTTAAATCATTTCAGTGGTGCGCCAAATCGGGGTGGGCCAACTTTCTACCAATGAGAGCACAGTATTTTACGAAATGCCACGCTGTGATTGGCTGAAATTCGGCGCACCCCGATTTGGCGCACCATTGAAATGGTTTACAGATCCAGCTCAGTAATAAATTTTCATAGAGTTTTTATTATTAAAAATATACATTTTATATAAACAATATTTACACGATTTAGATGTTTCAATAAAATTTTTATATCAAACATTTTTAAAAGAGAAGATTTTCTATAATTAGGGTCGGTCCGTTCATAAGGGTTGTTTTTTGTTGTTGTTAATTTAGGCATGTTAGAATTGTCCTATCGATTTCGAACTTTGCATGGTGATTCCTTTAGTAGTTAGGTACGATTTAGAAAGCGTAGCAACTCTATAATAAT
>LS057332.1:0-11057 GCA_900241095.1 Acartia tonsa
CAATGGTTTCAAGATGGCGGAACAATGCCACCCCACGAATGCCGCAACACTGGCAATATTCTCAAAGAAACAGAATCTCAACTCACAATCATTCTAAAATATGTTGTTGTCGTTTTATATCAACAAGCAAAGTTTTTTTTTGCTGAAGCTTAAGATTTCAATAACTATTAACCGATTGAGTTCTCAATTTTGAGGAAAGCTTCACATAAGCCCTGGGATGGTTTAAGCTATTTTCTGCCCTTAACAACCCCAACCAATACAGAGCTTATTATAATATGATAGGTATTTTTTATATATTTTTATTTTTTACCTTATCATTAAGAAAGGTGATCATATGTGACAAAAGAATATCATTGGCCCGCTGGCGTCCGAAGAAAACCGCCAATCTAGCTGCACCATATTGGACTAACACCTAAATGTAATGTTTTTAATATTTTGAACGGTGTTGAACCTTTAAACACAAGGTGCTTTTATTTTATTTTATTATTTTCATTTTCTACTTTAAAATGGCGCAGTGAAGATTGGTTAAAAAAAACTTTATGGCCGAGGTTCCTGATCTGTGAACTGACTGAAAAAAACATGTATCTATAATATAGACAATTTTCCAGGCAAAATAAAATAAAACTCATTACAATAATAGGTACCAGTTTTGTAGGTCAGGGGACAACAAAAAGGATTAAATCATGCAATTTTTAATTTTCGTATCCGCGGAAAATAAAATACGATGTTATTTAACTTGATACCTGTTTGACACTGTTTTTCTGATCCTCCAGAAGTAATGTTACAGCTTGCCTAAAAATAAATAATATTACATTACTATTAGCTTATTGGCAGAAAAGTTTGGACACTGGTAGTTTGTACTAACCCTCAATAGTTAAAGGACATCTTTTATATTTTCTTTCTTTCATACCACCCACTTCCCCTTGGTTTCGACCTCAAACAGCAACAGAATATTAAAAATTTCGGTGCTCTCCTCAAAGTGCGTGTCGAGCACTTGAACCTATCCTTATTTTTGAAATAAATTGAAAATAAGGTGGAGGGGGGAAGTTTTTGCCATCTAACCTCTGCAAGGGTGTTAACCCTGCGTGGCCTATACCTGCGGTGCCCTAATCCTGCGGGGCAAGTACCCATTATGACCTAACCTGAAGTCATAACAATAGAAACATTATACCTTATAGGCTCATGCAGAGCATTGACTTCTGCATCGTAGCTACATGTCGTGGGCACATTTACTTCCAGATTACCTCCATCTAAATTAAAAATATTAGGTAGTATCATTCAGAGAGAGAGGGGACAATGGAATGTTTATTAAACTAGTTCCCAAAGTTTTATAATAACGTTTTCTTAATTGTTGGATTAACAACTTTGGGGGATTTTGATTGATTGGTTTATTAAGATTATTGTTCAAACGTTTCAGCAACTAATTTAAATCTACAGAAGAGATAATTTTGTTTATCATCATTTGGGATGCACATCAATTATCCTTCATTGTTTTTCCCCTTAGATCCCTGTCAGGTGGTAATATCATTATTTATCTATTAATGGATGTAGAATGGAACTTGTTTATTGTTCAGTTCGTTCATCCAGTAGGAGGGAAAGGAATGGGATAAAGAGAGTGGAAGGGGGGTTCTTAAACCCCGCTGCAAGTTTCACATTATTAGAGAACATGAAAATGTGGTTTAAGATCCAAATAATAATATATCCATTTATCTATTATGGCTAAGAATAAAGTGTATTTTTCTCTCTTAGTTTCAAGACTTACAAGACTTTGTATTAAAGCTACTCTATAAATCTTTTTTGTCTATCCGCCATAAGAAGATATTGTGATTTACTCAGTTACTACTAGAGAAAGACGTCGGAATTTGTTTGGTAAAAATTCTACTGGCAAATGAACATTTACTCCATAACTTACTTTGTTGGTAATACTCTAGTTTAATGTTTTTTCTTCAATTTCTGAAATCATGAATTACAAAAAAAGGAATAAAATGGTCTTTAAATAACTGACCTATATAAATAGTTCAAAAGTATAATTACACCTCTTTAGTTCAAACTTGGATGTGATATTTAAAGGAAAAAATACATTGTAAAACAAAATCATTATCTAAACAGTTTCATTTACCTTTTTCAGTTTTATTTCAGTACTGTCATGTCGTTACGATTTTGATTGGTAAAACGACATAAAAATATCTAATCTTTAATTATTGAGTGAAAAACAGATGATGTCTATTTTGGATTTGATAAAGAAAATTAAATCTCTAGCTTGCAATGTTAAAACTAAATTTGATTCTTTGTAACAACTAACATTTAAATTAATCAATCAGCATTTTGTAACAACAATCCAAAACAAATCTATCAATTTCAAACTATTCATGAGAATTACTTAAAAACCATAAGTAATACTCTATAAAGACCAACGACTCTGATTTCATTACAAACAATAATTGTATACAAAATACCAAGAATAAATTTAAGAAAAAAATAGTTTGTTTTAGTTAGTATAATAGTCAGGGGCTGTGATTCAGCAAATTGATTTCATTTGAAATTGCTAAAAAATTTGGGTATTTTTGTGGCGAAATGTTGGCGTAAAACTTGTTTTGTGCTGTAACTAAAGATAAGTGGGTAAGAAGGGAGAAAATAAGAAAGTAGGTAAATATTTTCACTTGGAATTGTTTGTCAGAATCCTGGTCCCTTGTCCCTGATAATAATGTAAGTAAAATGGCTTTATGTTTGCCTGTTTCTTATAATCTTGCAAACAGCTAGATTATAGAAACTTCAATAAAGAAGACTTTTTCTGCTTTACAAGAGGCTACCCTTGAAATATATTCATTAGATACACAGGAGAAACTGTTGTTAGTCTGAATTATATTTCTTTTAATATTTTAACTTATAAGGTTGGCCATAGAAAATAGGGGACAGTTTGCTTTATTAAAGTTCAGTCAAGTAATTTTCTTTATAAATAAGAACTCAAAGATGAGTTTCCTTTTTAATTATCAGATCAAAAAAGTTACAGATTTAAATCAATACATCTTTGTAAGGAGATAATAAGGAAATCAAGACCATTAGTGACAAATATTAACACTAAAATCAAAGTTATTTCTTATCTTTTATCTCCTATTTAAATGTATACTTTATTATCTAAATTTTAATAAGGATGACAACATCCATTAATTATCTCCTTAAAAGAAACATTATTTTGTAAAAAAAAGTAGGCATATTCTGCTTTACAAGAGACTGCTCTTAATAAATAATAAGAAATAATGGTACCAATTTGTATCATTTGTATTTTAAATGGGATCTTTTCTTATCTTTTACCTCGTATTGATAATTAAATGTATACTTTGTTAATTTTAATTAGTATGGCAACATCCATAAATCATCTCCGGAGATCTCCTTAAGAAAAACATAATTTTGTGATTAAAGTAGGCGTTTTCTGTTTTACAAGAGACTGCCCTTAATAAATAAAAAGAGATAAATGTACAGGTTTGTTTGATATGTCTTTTCAATATTTAACTTATGAGGTTGACCATAGAAAATTGGGGATAGTTTGCTTGTTCAAGTTTAGTTAAGCAATTTTCTTTATGAATAAGAACTCAATCAAGATTTTTCTTTATAATTATCAGAACAAACGTAGATACAGTTTTAAATTAATACATCTTGATAAGGATATAATATGGAAATCAAGACATCTAGTGAGAAATATTAACACTAAAATTAAGGTATTTTTCTTATCTTTTATCTATTAGTTATAATTAAAAACTTTGTTATCTTAATTGTTTAACAAGGATGACAACACCCATAAATCATTTCCTCAAGAAAAGCATCATTAACATCCAAAAATCATCTTCTTAACAAAAACATAATTTTGTAAATAAAGTGGGCTTTTTCTGTTTTACAAGAGACTGCCCTTAATAAATAAAAAGAGATAAATGTACAAGTTTGTTTGATATGTCTTTTTAATATTTTAACTTTAAGGTCGGCCATAGAAAATTGGGGACAGTTTGTTTTATTAAAGTTCAGTCAAGTAATTTTCTTTTTAAATAAGTACTCAAAAATTTTTTTCCTTTTTAAGTATCATAACAAAAGTAGATACAGTTTTAAATTAATACATCTTTTATAAGGTGATAATATGGAATTCAAGACATCTAGTGAGAAATATTAACACTAAAATTCAAGGTATTTTTCTTATCTTTTATCTATTAGTTAAATGTATACTTTATTATCTTAATTTTAATTAGTATGGCAACATACATAAATCATCTCCTTAAGAAAAACATAATTTTGTGAATAAAGTAGGCGTATTCTGTTTTACAAGAGACTGCCCTTAATAAATAATAAAGAGATAAATGTACAGGTTTGTTTGATATGTCTTTTCAATATTTTAACATATAAGGTTGACCATAGAAAATTGGGGACAGTTTGCATTATTAAAGTTCAGTCAAGTAATTTTCTTTTTAAATAGGTAAGAACTCAAAGATGAGTTTCTTTTTTAATTATCAGATCAAAAAAGTTACAGATTTAAATCAATACATCTTTTATAAGAAGATAATATGAAATCAAGACATCTAGTGAGAAATATTAACACTAAAATTAAAGGTATTTTCTTATCTTTCTTTACAGTTAAATACTTTGTTATCTTAATTTTAACAAGGATGCCAAGATCCATAAATTATAAAAGAAGCATCATTTTGTAAATAAAGTAGGCATTTTCTGTTTTACAAGAGACTGCCCTTATAAATAATAAGAGATAAATGTACAAGTTTGTTTGATATGTCTTTTTAATATTTTAACTTATAAGGTCGGCCATAGAAAATTGGGGACAGTTTGCTTTTTCAAAGTTTAGCTAAGCAATTTTCTTTAAGAATAAGAACTCAATCAAGATTTTTCTTTATAATTATCAGAACAAAAGTAGATACAGTTTAAATTAATACATCTTTTTAAAGGAGATTATATGGAAATCAAGACCTCTAGTGAGAAATATTAACACTAAAATTAAAGGTATTTTTCTTATCTCTTATCTCTTAGTTATTACTTTGTTATCTTAATTTTAAAAAAAGATGACATCCATAAGTAGCAGAGCACAAAAATTGTGAGTTGAAAAATGGACAAATTTAATTAAAAAGAAGATATTTAGTAAACATAAACTAGGAGGGAAAGAAGAAAAAGAGATGGTAAATATAATATTAATAATATCCGATTTAACTACTTTTACTCTAAATGATTTGGCAAGGTGTAAATTCTCATGAAAAATCAGCAATCTATCTTAAATAACAAACAAGAAAATCCCATTTCCCTAACAGCGTTACGGAAGAACAGACAGGTAGAATAATTATAGAGTAGCTTCAACTAATTATATATTTTTAAAAAACTGGAATACCAAAGTTGTGATATTTCAGGATTTTTGTAGGTTATTTAAAACCTTTAAAAATATATACCTAACAAAAAAATGAATCAAAAAATTTTATAGGCACAGAAAAAATTTAACCAAAAGAAAAAGGGTTTCTTTTAAAAATAGTAATCTTATTTCATCTAACACCAGAAAGCATAATCAAATAAAATACCTTAAAATTTAATTAATATACTTTTTAAAAGTGTCTTATAAAGTGAAAAATATAATGATTAATTTTTAACAATTTTCATTTATTACGGAAATGAAAAATAAATCCACATAGTGATTACATTTTGAACAAATTATTCCTAAATTTGTTTGTATCTAGAATGTTGCTGAATTGATAAATTCCAGCTATAAATTACACTTTCTACATAAGCTTTTAAATAAAAATGCAATTATGAATAAAAATCATTGTTGCTATATAAAAATTTAGTCTGAAGCTTAATATCAGATTCATAACTTTTAGGGTTAGCTTTATAAATATAATGAAATGGTTTTAAGCTATTTTTCTCAACTCCTGTGCCTTCCCCTAAAGTTTAGGGGCAACGCCACTAGAATTATATAGAAGGAAAATATCTGTGATACAGAATTGTCCCTTAAAGAAATAAATGGATACTACTGACATAAAAATTACTTTATGTCCTGGTTCTGTAAAGCTAAATGTATTGTATTAGCTAATATAAAATTAATTAATAATAGATGTTATTCATGTTATGTTTTAGCTATTTTTTTAGATTTCATTTCTATTTGCAGCACATACTTTCCCTCCATCAAAATTAAAATATCAAATCTGGTAAATATTCAAGTTAATATAACCAAAAATAAATATAAATTATTTAAAAAAGACCTCTGGCGAAAAATATTGAAACTAAAATGAATTCATTTGTGTTATCTTTATTTCAGTGTGACGCAGTCAGCAAACATTAAACTTACAAGTCTTATCTTTTTAGTAGCGAAAATAAACATACATTCCGTCAGTTACAACAAAAATAGTTAAAAATTGAGCTGCAATCTAAAATAAGAAAAGCAAAAAATAAAATACTATGGAGCAGAGTTCACAAAACCCAAAAACGATTCAAAACCAATGTAGAGCACTATCAACAAAGTTACTAACAAAATGATAAACCCAATAAAATAACATTTGATAACAAAGAGCTAACCAATGATAAAGATATAGCAGATGGACTCTGTACTAGCACATAAAATAAACATTGACACAAACAAACAACAAGAGTACCTTATAGAATACACGAAATTAATTCAATTTTTTTTTAACCCGCGATCATGGCTCAACACAAATCGCATCCGCTCGTCGCCGGGGAGGTGATTGGTTCGAATCTCGTGCCGACACGGTGCCATAACTAAAAAAGTTAAAAATGGTTCCTACTGCTGCTATGTCTGGTGCGCGACATAAATAGTAAGAGTAGGGGGAATGCCTTTGCCCAAAACCAGGCGCAACTCACTACCATGCACAGTTAGGACTTCTCAGACAAAGGTCGTACAATCAAAGGGTTGGTTGTCTGATGGGCATATGGACGATTTACACCGCAATCATAGGGCTTAGGGCTGACAACCCTATCCCATATCCATAAACAGCCATATTGTTACAGAAACACTGACAAATTGTCAGCGGCCTATGCTTCCCGGCCCCTGTAGAGTGAAAAGGGCCTGTTACTGTTACTGTTTTCTAGTTAATCTCAAATAATCATCTAGGTTATATATTAAGATAGACTTTAGAAAAATTAACTTCCATTAAGCAGTTTTTAATTAACATAAAAAAATGAATATTTTGTGATTGTTAAAGTTACTGTTTCAGAAAAAAAAAATACAAGGATGCCGTTAAACATTGGGTTTTAATTCAGCAAAATGTTGATTTGGTAATAAGGCACATTTATGAATTACATACATGACAAAAGTTTATTTTTGGTAAACTATTCCTTTTTCCTCATTTAATTAGACAGTAAAATATTTGCTGAAATGTTAACACACTCATTCTGTTGTATATTGATTATTTTGGAAGGTCACTTTAGTGGGTAAGAAATGGGGTTGCTTTTGTTGGTTGTAAGAATGGGTAAAAGAGCTTAACATCCACGAAAAATGGCCGATAAATTAATGTTCATCCCCAATGATAATACACACAATTACCCCTTCTTAAGATTACAATTAGTGCTTGAAACTTTTGTTCACTCAAGTTAATGAACCAACAAATAAAAATTCAAAGAAATCCCCATAGTTGTTAGTTAATCCAACTAATAAGAAAACAAAACTTTGGTAACTAGTGTAATATACGCCCCAATGTCTCCTCCCACCATTTTAAAAATATGTACATATAAGCGTGGCTATACTATATCTACTTATCAACCCTATATCTGTATGTAAAATAGACCATTTTTAACTTACAGCTAGTCAATACATTACTTACTTTTAAGTCTAACTTAAAAGTCTTTTTAAAAATTTGTATACAATTGTTTGGCCAATTTATCGTTACTTTCACCCAAGGTTGGGTTATAAAAAAGCGTACATCAAATAACGGGGACTGTTGCTTTTCCTTTGTTAGGTTAGGTCAAGGGGGGAATAATAAAATAGGCCAGGGGCTCACAAGGCCAGAGTTTTGGAGGGAACAAAAAATATAGGGCAAGTACACTTTTAGAATTACTATTGGGTCTTATTACCTAATAGTTTTGGGTATTATATAACTTAATTCTATAATCCCCATCCATTCTACAAAAATATCTGGTTTTTGTTAAGTATGAAATTTTGCAAGTTTTATTTAGCTGAAATCAAGAGAAAGGTTATTTGTCTGATTCTTAAGATCTCGTAAACTACAATAAGAAAATTCGAGAAGTTTCATATTAGTCCTTTGGTAACAAAAAGACTCAAATAGTGCTGATCTCGCTATCCACTGAACCAATACAATTCTTCATTTTATAAAAACTTACAAAGATCCTGGGATGGTAATTTACAATTTTTCTGCCCCCATCAACCCTTAAGGAACAGAGCCCCTAGATGCTAGGAGCGAATAAAATAGTTTACATAGATAAAGAATAGATATTTGTTAGTAAAAACAACATATTAAGATTTTATATTTTCACAAAATATCATATTCCGTGATTTATTGGCAATTATTGCTAAAGCTTAGAACTTTTTTGTATTATTAAATTGATCATCACATTTTGAAAAAGTAGTCATATTACTCCTTAAAAAAAAAAACATATCAAATTATTATGCTTCAAAACTAGTACTAATGGTCCTAATTGTCAAAATTGTTTAAAAGTAAATTTTTAAAATAACAAATCTATTTTCCAGGAAAGCCTGCCCTTTTCTAGAAAACAACGTGCACCTAGCACTAAGCAGCTGACAGCACATATATTTTTTATGTCTATCCATTCTAGCTTGCTAGCTAGCTAAATAGATAGATAGATGAATATATGTTGTTGCTAATCGCAAATTTTTAAGTCTACATCCAGATTTGCACATGTGGATTTTTAGCTGTGCAATTAATTTCATTTTTATAACAGAATATTTCTATTTACATTCTCATGAATTTTAAAAAAGTTAATAATTGATGTATAAGTTCTCTTAGATGGCAAAACCAATAGACTTGAGCATAAAATGGAGCTCGAAATGTCATGGTTTCAGGCTATTATTGAATTTTAAGATAACCATTAGAATACAAAGTTTATAAAGGCGTGGGACAAAAAAAATAATAGTCTAAAAAGGGAAGCTTTAACAATGTCTATGCGGTGGTTTAAGGCTATTTTCTTAATAAACCCTCTCCCAAGATACAAATTAATAATATTACATAAAATAGTATGATGTGTATACGTCTGCCTAAACCAAAACATCATCTAACCAAATAAAATTGGTTATCCTTTTCAAGGGAATGAGTTAATGATTTTTTACATTAATTTTAACCAATTTTGGTTTTACATACTACTCTTTTGTTTGTACTCAAATTACAAGACCTACAGGTTTATATTTTTAATTAAACCTGTTTTTATTATATTTAGGTTAGTAATAATGCCATATTTAATTGCATAAAACGGCGCCAAAAGGAATAGCAATATTAATGAAAAAATTGCGCAATTTTTATTCATACTCTTTGTATGTATAAAACGTTGTGTTTGGTGATAGATGGATAAATGTAGAAAATAGAGGATTTTTATTTCTAGCAAGTTCCCATAAAATCTACAGCTAGCAGGAAGCAGAAAATGCGGTAAAAGGGAAGGGTTTAGAATAAGAAGCTGCCGTCCGGGTACCCCCAATATGTATTATACGCCCCCTTTTACTCCTCCCCCAAATGCTTGGATATAGCAGACACTCGGGACAGCTGGAATATCTCTGGGCCACTGTCGACAGCCATGGCTAGCTCTCTCCCTCCGACAGCTGCGTAATTGGGAAACTAGTCGCTGCTAAGCGTTCTGGCTGCTTTCTCCCCCCATAAGCGGGCCCCTTAGCAGTCTAACTCTTAAATTCATGATGTTATTTTTCTACCCATGCCCTCCCTCCCCCCTCACTCCTTCCCCCACAAAATTTCTTTTTCCCATATATTTGCTTTTTATAAAACTTAAATATACAAATGTTTATTATTTAACTATAAAATATATAAATAATTCATAAGCTTTCTCTTTTTATGTTGAAAATAGTAAAATAAATAAAAATCACGCAAATCGTTTGTGACTTTTTTCATGTTTTTGAAAGAAAAAAGATAAAAACAGTTTTTTTCTTCTCTAGTTTAGGCCATGCCGTGTAACGCAATTTTGCATTATGATAATTGATTGAAAATTGAAAAATGGCTTTAGAGAAGCCACATTAGCTCAACAAAACATTTAACAGATGGTTGTTGCACCAGTGGTATTGATTTTTGTTTTTTAAATTACCTTGAGGCTAGGGGCGAGGCCGTTAGTTCACCTATAATATAATACGGGTGGGAGGGGACATAGGACAGTAAATTAAACTGGTACCCAAAGTTTTATAACCACAATATCATACTTTGGGTACTTGTTTTTATTTTGACCCGAACTAGAATTGTCCAGATGTTTAAAACAATAATTTTTATATCAGAAAGGATAATTTTGTGTAACATCATTAAGGATGTTGTACTCAATTTCTAGTCTATTGTCTTATCCCTTAATATCCCTGAATATAATAGGCACACAGTTGTGTAACTAAACTCAAATTAAAATACAAAGGCAAAGGATAATTAAAATTGCAAAACTTTAAATTTTTTACATAAAAAATAGTGAGAAAAAAATAAATTTAAAGCAAGTTAATATAAAAATGTAATGCTTAAAGCACAATTGTAAAAAAAAGATAAGTTAAGGACGTTTCATCTAATTTTTTAACACATTTACTTTTCTATTTATCCTCTTTAGTAAAAACAAGGATGACATAATCTAAATTTGCAATGAAAATAAACACAGACATTAGCAACTATTAGAGGTCGGACATTAGCAACTATTTGAGGTCGTTTGAAAATTAAGATATCTTATCTATTTGTGAGTATCTCATGTAAAATTCGTTTACGGTTTTTAAAAGCGAAGCTTTTCTATAATTAGGGTCGGTCCGTCCGTACGTCCGTAACGGATAGCTTTTTTCGTTAATTTAGACATGTTAGAATTGTCCTATCGATTTCAAATTTTGCATGGTGATTCCTTTAGTAGTTAGG
>LS057333.1:0-11057 GCA_900241095.1 Acartia tonsa
GTAGCGGCACAATCGCCCCCCTGACGTAAAAAGCGTCGAACAAACGGACATTCTGTAACTACAGTGTAGCTGCATATTCGCACCCCTGACGTAAAAAGAGTCGAACAAACGGACATTCTGTAACTAAAGTGTAGCTGCATATTCGCACCCCTGACGTAAAAAGAGTCGAACAAACGGACAATCTCTAATTATAGAGTAGCTGCATATTCGCACCCCTGACGTTAAAAGACATAAGAAGTGGGAACTCGCAGATGATTAAATTTGACGTTTTAGCAGACAAAAAAACTACGACAGTTCTCACCCCCTTTTTAGCTACTCATAAGCCGCGCAGCTACTCTATAATTAACTTTGTATGTTTGCTAGTTGAAATTAAAAAAAAACACTTGTAAGCTACTCTATAATAAATGCGGTGGAAAAATTGACCTTTAATTTGTTCTAGAAGGTTTATTTCTAGAGGAACATAGGACTGTTCAATATTCTGGTCCTCAAGGTTTTATAGACATATTCTCACATTCGTTGGCTTTTGATTGTGCTTTACAAACTTTCCTTCATTAACCTAATTCTACATAATAGGATATTTTGATGTACTGAAATTTAGTTCCCGAAAGTGTGCCTAGCTTCCGCGTCCTATCTCAAAATTTACTACTGGCTAAAAAAGCTTCAAACTTTCACAAAAAAATCAAAATTTGAAAAATTAAAATTTTAAATGTATAATGTATTAATCGTTTATACATTATATCGCTTTTCCCTTTGACCGGAGTAGCTAAAAATACCGTTTGCAATAATTGGTTTATCTGCTGTACAAATTTGGAAATTAAGGATGAACTAGGCAATCCATTTTCAGCACATCAATATTTTATACAGGATATAAACACTAATTTATCGTCCATTGTCTTATTCCTTATAATCCATGCATGTCCATAACTATCTATTTCTGCGGTACGTTACACTGCACTGTTTTTGTTCGGCTTATACAGCTGCGCTACATATGTATATGATTGTTCTTGTTATTAAGAATCTATTTATCTATCTATCTATCTAGGGTTGACAGTATGTCTAACAAAAACTTGAACTTCCCACCCTCTAAAAATCATGAAAAAAGTAGTAAGTAAAAAAAATACATAAGATTTTACAGTGCCTAAAGTTTGTTTAAATTATAAAGCTGATTGTCAAATTCATTTATTGTTGGCAAAAATATCATATTGTTTTTTATTACATTTTTTTGAGCTTTTCTGAAGCTTTATTGCTGATTTAAAATTCATATTTTGAGATTTAGCATAGTAAAGATATTCAATTGAATATTGTTTTCTTGAGAGAGTTTGATGTTTACCAATATTTGACTAATTTTGGATAATATACTTAAGTTTAAACTAACAAAGTATAAGAACTATATAAAATGGTAAATAGCCTTAAACCTATCATGGACAATAACTAAACTTCGCTTTGTGGAATGATCGGTTCTGCCGTTTATAAGATCTTTGTAGGCATACACACTCAAACACAATGATTTTAAGATGAATATTTGGGCACCTATTTAAGATAGACTGGACTTTTTTTCAAAAATAAGGATTTACATAAACATTGTGCATCTATTTTATAAATAATTTTGCCCGTTTATCCATTATTGTCGACGCGATCGACGTGCTTCAAATTTTAACAATCAACTTAAATTCTTCACTGTAGTAGTAGCGCTATCGTTTTTTTGTGCTATTTAAAAGCTTTTATTAGCAAAAACGTTAAGTTTATAAAATTGGCTAGTTACAGCTTTTGTAAGTAGCGAAGCTACTATATAACTAGGGGCTATCCATACGTCTATTAGTGGTTATTTTATCTTTATATTAATGAATCTTAAATGATAAACAATTTTCTCCTTATTCATTCGAATCCGGTGGATAGGAACCGGTTCTCATCTATACGAAAAAACTATGTCTAGCATCGAATTATATCCAGCTTTCGACGAATATAAAAATGTACAATCATAAGATTAAAATAGTTTTTTTAGCCCCGAGGTGCCGATAATTGTACATTCTATATCCGCGGAAAGCCGTTTATAATACGATGCGAGAAATAACTATTATCGTTCTACTACTGTTTAACTTAACACACCTTTACGAAATTATAGAACAACCTAACTCTCCCTTTTTCAAAAAAAATTAAACTTTCTAAGAAAACTGATGAAAAACAAACGAGAAATTTAATGAAATACAAATCTCTTCAATAGCATTATCTCCTGTCCATTACAAAGATTTTAAATAACTAAGGTCAAAAAGTTTAGCTTATACCAACAATGAAATTAATTCCAAAAAAAATCACGAAATCTATACGTAATTTCAGCTGTCGTTGGGGGTCGACACATAGTAAAATTGAAGACCTCTACATCTGTCCCCCAAATATTATTTTAGATTCATTTCGCTATTAGTTTTATTCTTATTCAGGCGAGAAGTTAAAAGCAAAATAAAAAATTGCCTGGTGAATATTTACTAAAATGAATGAAGTGATTCTTTGATTACCTGGAGGCGGCTGGGGTAATTCTTGAACTCTGATATCACATTCTTCAGCTTTACTATAAAATAAAGAATTATTAATTTATATCATTCATAACAAAATAAACAGACAAAAAGGTGAGCTTTGAGTAACTTAAACATTTTTATTTTATACAATTTTACCAAAACAAGCCTTAAATGTATAGTAACCGCATTTAATATGAAACATTAGTTAAGAAGTCTGAACAAAAGTTCCATATTAATCTAACTCAAAAATTGCTTACAACAGGAAAATATGGACTAAGGCTTAAGCTTGTAATTTACCTATGATAATTCTTGTAATTAATATTCAATAAATGAAGGGATTCAAATAATTGTGTAAACATTTTGATTTGTACAAACTAGTAAGAAAAAAGTGACATAAGTATGAATTTTAAAGGACAAACAGAAAATGCGTAAAAGCTATCAGTTATGGTACGACGCGCATACCAACCCGAAATATAGAAAAGTTCAGCTTTAAAAAAATGTATATTTACGTTTCAGAGACACTTTCACAAAGCTTAGGTTTGCTGATTTTCTTTGGCTCGCCCTTGAAAGTACTGAAAGTTTTGCGGGCTACCTGAAAGAATTAAAAACTGTAGATATTCTCCGGATATCTTAACAAAAATCTGGCGGAAATATTTTGGACGTTTCGACGTTATCAGACTTATAATTACAGATTTCGCTTATTTCAGGATCGGACAACTAAATCACATACAAATTAATTTAAAGACATCATAAAAAATTAACATGTTTATAATAGACATACGGACGTTTAGATACTGGTTATAGAGTTGTCAGTACCTAAAAGATTCAGACAAAATGGAAAGATTAAAGTTCATGGGACAATTCTAAATTAGATCAACGATCAAAACTATCCATTACGGACAGGCGGACCATAAATAATTGTAAACAAGACCGAAAACGGTTAGATAGGTAGATGTAAATTTAGTTCAGATAAAGCATAAAATGAGGAACATATCTATATTACAATTATAAAGAAAAGGAAAGTTTGAGTTTAATTTTAGTTGCCTTTTACTTCCTGGAAATTTGAAAAATGAGTGAAAGTGAGAGTTTAATTGAAGCGAACACGCATCTATAACAATTGGCTATTAATAAATGATTAAAAACAGCAAACCTGAATAGTATTTTGATCCGACAATATTCTGTTTTCACCAAGAATAGTCCTAAAAGCCATTATTTAAACTATTATTCAGGCACTTATTGAAATATGTAATAAAATATTATAAAATGATACGTTATCTGCTGTAGTCAGATTTCAACTGCTTTGACTTATGTTTACATAAGAATAACTGGTTTCAAAATAGTTCATTTCTTGTTTGGCAAATTAACCCTTTTCGCACGATTTTGTATTAAACTGAAATAAAATGAATTTAAGATAAGATAATTAATTCTTATATATTATTTCATTTATAAATTGTACTGTTAATTTGTAAGAAAGATTTAGAACATTTTTTATATTCATCTGTTTCATCTGTTAAAACGAATATACAACAAATTGCCATTTTCCAAAAAATTTACGAATGGTATTATTAATCTTTTTAGACTAAAAATATGTACTTTATTTAAACACACATAATGAATAAAAAAAACATAGGCTTGTTGTACAGGCCTTACAAAAATTAGTTTAGAATTGAAACCAAGGGGAAGTGGGTATGAAGAATAATATTTTTTTAATGAAGTTAAAGACATCCTTCATCCATTTGAAATCGCTGAAACTGTGTCTCTTGTCCCATGGTCTTTTATTGGTACGGCTGTTTTTTATCCAACTTTCTGTATTTTTTTTTATCTTGGGAGGTCTGCTCAAAAATTTCAACATACCAAAATTTATTGTTAAAAATATGTCTTTTCAATATTTATTCTTTTTAAGTAACGAAGCAAATCTATAAGTTGTGTAGGAGTGTAGACTGTAAGATTATGCAGGGGAAAATTTATTTTTTATTCTTTTCCATGAACCTCTCAAAGTTTCATGTCTAGAATGGCACCGAATTAAGTCGCTTATAATCTACCCCGTTACATTGCTGTTTTGTAATTGCTTTTAAAAAAAATTGTAAATGTAAAACTTCATTTCGTTATACATTTTTATTTCTCCACAGAAACAACTTCGCTACCACTATTGATCAAAATCGTTCTGGTTTATACAACAAAAGATGAATGGGGAGCACATATCTCCCCCCGCCCTCTAAGATTTCAATTCAACCCCCCCCCCCCACTCTCAGATGTACCTTTCCATTTGAGTAATGCTCTGCTCACAGTATTTCTCAAAGTCATTTCTTTGTGTTCAACTTTTATTCAAAAAGTTTGAAGAGAAATTTAAAAGTTTTGTATAGAAGAGACTGACTAGGAGCTATAAAGTTAAAAACATATAGGCAATATCTCTAATACTTAAAATGGGCCGCTCTTTTTCCCCTCCCCTGTGGGGGCTTATTTAGAAAAAATGAGGAGGAGGGGGTTCTGCAAACATGATGATTATTTACTTTTTTGGTAACAACTTTTTGTATGATATATTTATCCTATTCATCTTATTTTTGGATTAATGTTTACTAAGACAATAAGGTACAATATCATAATCGAAGCATCTCTATAATCAAATCCTAAAATTGAAATTCTGTCCTCGTACAGTATCCCGTATTTACCATATTTTGAACAAATTGGTTTAGACTTACCAATTCTTTTTTTCTTATAAAGTGCTGCCAATATACAAGAGTTATTGTTCGTTTGTTCATCCTTCTTATTTTAGAGATTCGCTTTCATGGATGTGGTCATCCATGTTTATTTAAACCGACATTATTATCAAACAGTTCTAGAGAGGGCCAAGATTAGCCCACAGTAAGGGTAGGGGATTCTACTAACATATTGTGCAAATTTAAACTTTATAATAAATTTGATATTACATTTATTATTTATTGAAGCTGATTCTACTATATAATAATTTGAATATATTTCTTAATAAAAATTTTAACTTATTTTCTTAGCTACAAATCCAAATTTTTTATCTACATTTATGACATGTCTTTCCGCATGGGGCAGCTTTGATCGCAGCTTTGAAGATTCCTATAACAATGATGCATAAGCTTTAAAGTGTAAAACTTAGAGAATTATTACATGAAAGTCAATAAGTCTATTCTAATCATGTTGAATTTTATGATTCATAGGACTTTTATTCAGATTCTTAAATACATACGGTAAAATGATTAAGTAAAAAGGATGGATCTTGGACAAAGTAGCCTCGGACAATGTAGCCTCCGGATAAAGTAGCCTCTAGGACAAAGTAGCCTCAGGACATTTACTTTAAAAAAGTAGCCTCAGGACATTTACTTTAAAAAAGTAGCCTCCTAAGGATAGTCTCCACTGTTAATAAAGGACATGGCCGCAGCACTCGGCCCTCTGGCCTGCCTAGCCGCGGGCGAACGGCCCCCATAGCCTATAACTTAACCTAACCTAATCTAACCTAACCTATGTTAGCCTCAGGACATTTATTTTAGAAAAATTTAAGTTTTAATATTGTTTTTACAATTTTAATATTGTTTTCACTATTTTTAGGTTAGTTTAGGTTAGGTTATAGGCTAGGGGGCCGAGCACTGCGGCCATGACCTTTTATTAACAGTAGAGGCTACTTTCCTTAGAAGGCTACTTTGTCCGGAGGCTACATTGTCCGAGGCTACTTTGTCCTAGAGGCTACGTCCTAGGCTACTTTGTCCAAGATCCAAAAGGATTATATCTTATTGAAATGATATTTTGATAGCTTTAACTCTTTTTTTTCTCTTTAATAATCAAGTTTGAATGTATTAGCTATTATCCTGTGCCTATGCATTTTCTTAAAGCCTTTCCAAAACTTTTTAATACGCTTTTTCAATGTTTCAGGAGACACATAAAGTTTTGAAGAAGGGAAGGAAAAAAAGTTAGGTTATCCCTTTTCACAGAGAATATTGTTTTATTTAGGAAAGCTTTTTTGCAATTGCAATTCATTTTTTTTACTCCAAATATATTGTGGAAAGTAAACATTATTATTTATTAAATTATTTTTTAACATTGGCCTTTTTAGCATTAGATGTTTCTATAAGATTATAGATCAATGAAAAAATTATAAATGAATTTGATTTAAAATTAACTTTAATATTTTTGTTGCCTTATCGAGAAGATTTAAAGAGTAATGTTAAGTTGTTGTGATGCTATTTCAAAGAATAATCAAATGAAGAAAAAAGATGGGTTGTGATAGACTTTTTCAAAAATAAAAGTGTAATTCATAAAGCATTTTCACTCCAACAATCCTATGTTAACTTAGCTGCGCCATTCTTTTTGTAATTATTAAAATTTCCTCATATTGCATTTGGTCTAAAAGCAACTTTTTGATGAAAAAACATGTGTTTGATGCTTAGTTTAGGCTAGGTTAGGTTGAGTATAAGATCACCGCAGGGATAGTTCTCCGCCGGGATGGGGTTTACAGGGTTATATCCACACATACAAAGGGTGGAAATATGCTTTAAAAAAATTTAAGATGGGGAAGTTTTTTGGTTTAAAAAAAAAGGTTTGAGTGAATGCACTAAATAATAATAATAGCTCAATAATGTTAAGTTAGCAGATAGCAAGACTACCTTAATATCCATCTAGATAATATTTATTCTGTGTTAAATGCATATAATGCACATAGTATAGCCTGAGCTCTAGAGCTTGCCTCTGGCTGCACAAACTTTAGTCCCAAAGTAGCCTTTAATACCTCTCTTCAAACTTTATGTTTATATTCTCAAACACCTCTCTTCTTCTTATCCCTCTTTTCTTGTTCTTTTGGATATCTTTTTATTTGTCTTCTCTTACTCTCCTTTTTCCAAACAAAAATACTCCAAAACTCACAAAGTCTGTCGGTGACTCCATGGAAAGATTGGATTACTCACTTGGCTGCTGTTGAAATTGATTTTGTTTTTGGTGAAAAATCCCTTAATTACTACTACATAACTCGCCATGTCCGATGTTTTATGATCATCTTGGAAGGCTTAAAACAATTTTGGTACCTTTTAACCTGTAAAAATATAATTTTTATATATGATTTTCGTAGTATTTTTATTGGCAACAATCATTCTAACTATTGACAATAAAACCGTTGATTGGAAGAAACTTGGGTATGGTAAAATTTTTTTGGTCAAGGAATTCATTTTTACTCTTAAATTTAGAATCATTATGCATGTACTGCAATAAATTCATACCAAGTGACTTACAAAAGAGAGAATAGATAAAACTTCGAACTTATAAATTCTTGACTGGATATATTAAAATATCTTCTTTTTTTCTTTTTACAAAATATTAGCATAAAATATTTAGGTTGCAATTTTGCAGAATTTTTGGAAAGCATTAAATAATTTTATTGGCAAAGCAATATAAAAAGGTAAACCAGGCAAGCAAATTTTTAATTAGATTTGTGGCTTAGCTTCAGAGTTTTTTATGTCAACTCTAAAATTGAAATTTTAACTCATGAAATAAATATCTTGCAATTATTAGGCTAATTTCGTTAAGTTTGGTAAGATGTCAAAAGAATAAATTATTATGCGCTGAAGCCTCAATTAGTGAATTTACTATTGAATATTTTAAATATGCTGTAAATTAAAGTTTAAACATCAAAGAGGAGCCAAATTTTCGCTGCTTATAGGCGCGTGATCATCCTAGGTCTCTCCTCTAAATAAAATAAAATAATTCCATATTATATTATGTCTAAAATATCTTTCTGTAGGTAAGCGTAAGTCTTTTTGTACTATTTTCCCTTCCTAAGTTAAATAGAATGAAATATATTCATATTGTATACTCTGCATTTAGTATAATCTTCCTTTTCTTTCTCTGTTGATTTAAATTTGAAAGAAAAAAGTTTAAATTTGAGGAAATAAAACCTTCCCAGGAGAATTTGCAGTTCATCATCAAACTGTTAAACCAACAGAAATGTATATTTTTCCTTTTTATTAGACAGACTTGAAGCTCCTCTGCAATTTCTATTGCTTGTAACAACGCACAAGGAACATATAAGATAGCAAAGCTAACAGAAAAAAATGCCAGAAAAGCAAAAATGTACGAATTTTAAGTGAATACGAAAAATATATCAAATGATAAACATTCCAGTAAAGGTTATAGAGTAGCTAGTCTTGCTAAATTAAACGTTGCTGACAAAGAAATCATCCAGACAAGTTTAAAATCGATACACACAGGTCTATAATTCAATGCTATACAGTATGCCTGAAAACCGATTATTCTTATCAAGCAGATATAAGTCGGTTTCGAATCCATACTGGAAAAGCCAATCTTTTAAAAAACAGAAAAAGCAATGTCTGGACAAAATAAGATATATTAGATGCCCATTCGACAATATACAATGACCATACATTTTGACAATGGAGACTTTTGTTTTCTGATTTAAGTCAACTTCTGTTTTATAGTTTATGCTTATCTGTAAATATATTTAATACCATGCCGAGAGAAAAAATATTTCACCTTTACAGTTTCATACAATCAAATCGCTACAATGAAAATATTTGAAATTTGTAAATATCTTAACAATTTATAAAATTTGATAACATCGTGCAAATTAAATTTCCGCAATAATGCAAATCCTTGAACTTGTTTTTTAGTGTGCAAAACCTGATATAACTGTAGTTTTTCATCAACATGTTAAAATATCAACACAAAATTGAGCAACACAAAATGCTAATTTGAAACAAATCCTTGCTAAATTTTGGCAAGCTTTATTTCCTAAAATGCAAATATTTTAGTATTGTTTTGGCACCCCGGGGTACGTTTGTGTGTGTGTGTGTGTGAGCCGTAAATTCATCAAAAAAATGCTATCCAACATAAAAAGCCACAAAGTGCCCATAGATGTAAACTTGATAAAGTAAAAATACTCATTCGAACCAAGAATCATTCGAACAAATTTACACAAACCAATACTTGCTATTTTATCTGGGATGGTGAACCAAAAAGCCACTTCTAGGCCTGCAGTGAATCAAAAAATAATATTTTAGTCATGTCTTAGCCCATCCATGCAAGATAATTTTTAGTGGAAATTATCTTTAAGTAGGGCATCAACAAAATACCGCTGCTAAGAATTATGTAAGAAATATTCTATCCAATTGTATAAAGGTATATTGTCTGAATACTAAGAACACATTAAATGGTGGTTTTATGCTATTTTGTTTTCAGATTTAAGTCATCGAAAACTGTTTTAGGTTTATTTTATGCATAGATTAGAATCTTTTGATGGTATTAGGCTATTTTTCTGCTTTTCCTCACCTCGACAAATACATGGCCCCTAGATGTTAGTGCTGTAGCCGCCATTTATTACTTATAAATGACAATGTGTATAGGAAAAGAATGATTATTCTTTACAGACACTGTCAACCAACCAGTTAGACTAGAATAATAATTTCTGCTCCTTTCACAAAAATTGTCTATTGAATATTGATACACCCCGGGCCCCCCCACCCCACCCCAACTTAATTTTATAAATAATTGAAAATAAGATTTTATGTTAGTTCCCTAGCTTACTACCTGAGTATGGCCTTAACCCTGCGGGATTACCCAGTACCCAAATTTACCTAACTTAACTTAAACTAACCTGAAGTTATTAATAAACAAACCAAAAATTACCCTCCCCTTTTATTTTTCATTTATCTAAAAATTAAAGGGAGAAGGAGGGTTTCAGGGATCAAAAAGGCACTTTGTGTGAAAGTGCATAATTTCTTCTTTTGTACAGTGACAGCTCTTTAATATTTTTGTGTGAGTAGTCATAGCAGAAATGCTCTATGTTAGAAGCCAAAGATATCAAAAAAGGCTAGTCTGCTGGTAATGCTTATAAGTTATATTAGATTCAGACTCATTTTTCTCCCCCAACAATGACCCTAGATGCTAGGGATTCAGCGGCATGTATTTAATAAAAACAATTAGTAAGATTCAGAATGTGTAAGTATTTCCCTTTATATACATTAATATTGTTGACGGAGTTAATGCTAAATATGAATATAAATATATAAAAATAATAGACCATAAAGTGAAGCAAATGAGAGGAATATTATGGAGCCTATTAATCCTAGTTTCCTGGAGACGGGGGAATGTCTTGTCACTTTAACATGTTTCAATATTTACTTTACATTTTTAATGGAATAAAAAGATGATTTGTAGTTTATTCAAATACTCACAGCGAGTTTCACACAGCTTAGCTTCCATCACTCAGGGAAAGAGAGAGGAAAGTATCAGTTTAATTAATCTACAACATTTACTAGTTACCAAAACATTGATTTTTACAGCCATTCATCTTTAAAAATACCTTACATCCGATGATTTCTGAAAGTCGTGAAATATAAATTGCTTAAAAATAACAAGATTAGCACAAACCTAAAGAACCCAGCTCTTATAAATACATGCATATACATATATTTATGATATTCATGAGTGTAAGAAAGGACAGGAAATTAAGAATGGAAATGAGTTTATAAGATTCATCATCAGATTAAGTAAAGCCGTTTAAGTTGATATGTATTT